>JBCNJP010000027.1:71724163-71760102 GCA_039602395.1 Deinandra increscens subsp. villosa
ACTAGAAGAAGTGAAGGTGGAACCTTGATAGGAGGTGATGATGGCCGAACATGGTGATGAGGATGGTTGTTCTTGAGTTCCAAAGCTTCCTAGCATCATGAATCATCAAGAAGATGAGTGATTACTCAAGAGTTTTAGAGAGAGGGGGACTTACGGTTTCTAGAGAGAGGAGGGAGCAAGAGAGAGTTTTCTTGAGAAATGAAAGTAACTAATGAAGTCTAGGGTTGTAAAAGGTGAGTATAAGTGTTCAAGTGAGAAGGGACGATGTTTAGTTAGTATGTGTGTGTGGGTTTCGGATCACACAAAACCGAGAGAGAGAGAGAGAGAGAGAGAGAGAGAGAGATGACCGAGAGGGAGAGAGATGGAGAGTAGTGAGTGAGTGGGTCTTGTGATGTTAGATAAATATCTAGTAGAATGAGGGTTGATAAAAGTCTAAGTGTTAATGTGTGTATGTGATGTGTATGGACCAAAAAGGAAGGAAAGGGCTCGGGTTCGAGTCCCTTTGTTTGGCCGGTTCACAAGGGCTCCAAGGGGGGTTCAAGGGACATGAAATATTGTAGTACATGTGGTTTTTTGTGGAGTTAAGTGGCTGCACTTTGAGAGGGAAAATAAGAGAAGTATTGGGAGGGAAACTATGGACCAATGGTCCATAACATTGGCTTTTCTTGAGACAACTCCCACCTACACTTGTGTAGGTTGTAAGACCATGCTGGGAGTGATTAGAAAGGAATCTAAGGAGGTCAACACAAGTACATGTGGCTAACTAGATCATTTAAAGGGGAATGGTGGTGGTTTGGTTCGAACCGGCAAGAGAAAGGGGAAGGGGTCGAACCCGTGGCCGGCCGGGTCAAGGAAAACGGAAGACGAGAGGAGAAAGGGAAAAGGTGATGGGTTGATTAAATCTCGAAGGAAAGAAAGAAAATAAATAAATCGAACCGGGTTTGAACGTTTTATAAAATATTTATTCACTACGACGTAAAAAAATAAAAATAATGACTCGGTTTGGGACAAAGTACTCGAGGTTCAATAACTTGAAAATATTACGTTGCATGTATATATATATATTGCATTCATGTGAAATATATCCGTCGTGCACGTTAATGAAGTTTAGTAAAATGTTTTGGACGTAAAATAAATCGATGTTAACGTAGGGATTGGATCACAAGTCTTGTTTTGTTGTCGTTGTCTAAACTCGTTGTTGTTTAATACAAGATTGTTTATAAAAGTCTTACTTGAAATATGTGAATGATAAAATGATAAATGTTGATCAAAGTTTATGATTTAAAATGAACGTAAAATGATAAATGATAATAATGATAAATTCCAAGATGATGGGATTATGTCTGACGTTTACCACATAGTTTGGTAAATTTAATAAACGAATTTGGTTAGTCGCTTTATTATTATTGAAGTTCCAGCGACCATTTCGTGCAAAGAAGTTATCATGTTCAAGTATTGTTTTCAACAAGAATTAAGGCTACATCAAGGCTATATTCCTATTTTATATGAATGTGATTATGACAAAATTGGCACGTTGTAAGTAAACAGTTACGTAACATAGTTAACACATAAGTATATATTATCGGTTTGAGTCCTTGGAAACTTACGGGTTGTTACAATATTTCTTCAGATAGCTTGGCACTCTTCAACTCAAAATCCTTGCTTTCTTTCTTATGAACCTCCAATTCTTCCTTTACTAATTGAAGTTCAACTGTAAGAATACTGATTTCTTTTAACAAAGAATCATTCTCCTTCAAAAAAATTATCAAATTTAGCTTCATAATTTTCATTCTCAGCTGATTCATAAGAACTTGTGTCTGAATAATAATCATCTTGTACAGAGGTGACAATCAATGTGGATTCATTAAAAAATTTACCCCATTCATAACCCCCACCAGCTTGAACGGTTAAAGCTTTTTTATTTGAATTACTTGATGACGCTTGAGTACCATTGTTAGTAGCTTTTAAATCAGATTTGTTGGCATATGATTGGTGACATTCTCTTGCAAAATGTCCAAGTTTGGAACATTTGTAACATTATATCTTAGATTTATCGAAACCCAGCTTTCAACCTGCATCAACGGCTTGTCTCCCAGTTTTCTTGAAAAACCTTTTTGCTTTCTGAGTTAGCATAACCAATTGCCAGGCCATATCCATTTCATTCAAATGGCCATCATCGATCTCATCAAAATCTTCTTCAGTCAATTTAGCGTCACTAACATTGTTGATAATCATTCCAAAAGAAGATGTAATTAGAGCAAAATATAAAAGCTATACAATCACAGTTGTCTTGACCGAAAATGCATTCTGATTTGTTAAATCAGGAATGGTAAAACTGAAACCCCTTGAGGAATCAAAATTTTTAGAAATTCCATAACCATTTCCAATAAATGTGGTACTTGGTGCAAAACTAACACTGATTGGTTTAGATTTTGCATTTATGCTTGCTGCATTCTGACCATGATACAACTCATGATTTTGCAATTGAGCAGTTGTTTTGTTTGAATTCATCATCTCCATTTCTCGAGCATGAAGCTTTCCTGTCAATTCATGAAATGATAGTGCTGAGAATTCTTTATCATGTGTAATCATCAGCACATAATTCTCCCAATTTTGCGGTAACGCTTCCAACAACTTTTCTTTCAGTTCTTCATTGGTTTTCTTTATTCCCACCACTTTCAATTCACTGATAAGATGTGAAAATCTAGACACAAGATCTGTGATGTTTTCTTTATCATAATGCTGAAAGTTATCAAATTCTTTGTTCAACACCTTTCGTTGACTCTTTTTGTATTGATCGTTTCCTTCACATCTTGCCGATAAAGCATCCCATAATTATTTTGTCTTTTTGCAAGTGTTAAATTGATGTAGCAATTCGGTAATTAAAGTCATGGTAAGATAACCAAAAGATTTTTGTTCGTGTTCATAGCTTTTCCTTTCTTCGGATGAAAAATATTTGATTTCCTTATACTCTCCTCCATCAGTTGGACGAGTATACAATTTCTCAATCGGAATCCATAGATCAATATCATTTGTGCTGAGATAGGCGGAAAACATTTGCTTCCAATTGTGATAATCTTCCAATATTATTAACTTGGGAACTTTCTGACTTGTTCCGATTTTATTATCAAAACTGATCAAGGTTTGCATTGCGTTTTGCATAACGGCAAAAGCTTGGAAATCAGACATCCTGATAATTTCTAAATACGGTTCACCCGAAATAATCCGAACTGGATATGATTAAACTGAACTGAGCCAACGTGGATCCGAACTGAGTTACAAATTGAAACACCCGAACTGATCCGAATCGGAAATGAAGCGGACCGAAACTACACGAAGTGATCCGAACTGAGCTGAGATCCAAACTGGTTCGAACTGAGACTGCGGTTGACCGAATTGAC
The DNA here is from genome assembly GCA_039602395.1 of Deinandra increscens subsp. villosa. NCBI lineage: Eukaryota > Viridiplantae > Streptophyta > Magnoliopsida > Asterales > Asteraceae > Deinandra > Deinandra increscens. The sequence continues at coordinate 71,727,565 of JBCNJP010000027.1, forward strand.
CCAAACTGAACCTAAGTGATCCGAACTCAAGCGAACTGACACTTCGGGTGAGCGAACTGATGCGAACTCACACTTCGGATGACGGTTATATTCTAATAGACTGTTCTTCACCTGAACTGAAACGAACCGGACATATTTGAATCAAATTTCGTGATTTTGGATAGATGTGAACGAGATTTTCAGCAGAAGATCAGATAAAGTGAAAAGGATTGATTTAGAATTGAAATTTTCACAAGAAACTCAATAGAAACAATCAAAACCAAGCAAAAACATTCCAATTTCACAAAAACCGATAATTTTTGTATCAAAAACTTCAAAAATAGCAATTACAGATCAGTGGAAAGAACCAGATAGCTCTGATACCATTTGAAAACGCATGAGCATTGGATCATCTACTCGATCTAGCTATTTTGGATACGAAAACGTAACTAAAAGATTGTTTTATTGATCACCGAAGAGCAATTTACAACCTGGAACTCACATAGAGAATACATCTTTGAAACACACACTTAACACTCAGACCCTCACTCCACTGTTCTGAAATACAAAGAACAAAACGTATTTATACTCTTGTTCATGAACTGACCCGAACCCACAGTTCGTGTAGTTCCGAACTGATCTGAAGTGTGACTTCGGATCATGGTTCGTGTCACTTCGGAACGCAGTTTGTGTAACAACAATACTTCATCTTCATCTTGTTCAAATACTTCCAAGACTAACCGATTATGTTCTAACAACTTTTTTTTACCTTATTAAATTCCCAGTGATGCATATAAACACTAATGGTTTCTAGTTCTATTTTCTTTCAAGATAAATATTTTCTTTATGATGTTGCATATGAACATACTTGGGGATTTATGGCACCATATTACAACGTTAGGTATTGGCTTGGAGATTTTCGTCTAAGACGTGTATTGAATAAAAAAAACGTTTAACCACGCTAAACTTAGAAATGTTACTGAACGTGCTTTTGGTGTATTGAAGGCACGTGTTCCTATCTTGAAGAAAATGTCACCCTATCCTTTGGTTAAACAAAGAGATATTACTATCGCATGTGTTGCTATTCATAACTATATACGAAGAGAGGGCTTAAGCGATGAACTATTCTCTGAATATGATTAAGCTAAAATGTCTATTAATAGGAATGTACAATATGAAGGTGACGTGGAGGACAACAATAATGATGATGATGATGATGATGATGATGAGCTTCCATCACATGGGAGTGATGCTGATCAACAATATATGATAAATTTGATAGATGAAATTCGCGGAACAATTAATGCAAATTGAGTTTGAATGCTTAGATGTATTGGAAACATTGTATTTTGTTGTTGTACTTTCTTTCTAATGTTTTATGTTAAGACAAGTTTATTTTTTATTTAACTACATAAGTTTAACATTTAAAATAGTAAAACAGACGTTTATTAATATTCAGATATGATGTTTTAGAAAAAAACAAACGGCTTTAATGATTCAGATTTCAGACATTTAAACCAAGGGAGATGTTCAAATGAGAAGTTTTTTGTTTGGTAAAAAGGATAAGAAGGAATTTCAGCCATTGGATCTTGATCTAATAAAAAAAGGAAAGAGGGGTATTTTAGTCTTAGCCAATTTTGTTGACTTTTTATCTATTTCCCCACTTTTTTTAAAACATTCATAACTTTCACATACGACATTATTTTTTTAAAAAAATTACACCATAAAAACGAGCGTTTTTTTACGTTTAAAACGCGTATAGTGTTGCTGTATGAAAAACTAAAAAAAAATTATTGTTTTAATTTTTGACACAATGTTCAGATCATTGTGTCATTGTGTCAAGATATTCAGATCATAGTGTCATTGTGTCAAAAGTATATATAGTGTTGCTATATATACAATTTTAAAAAAATATATACTTTTTTGGTTTTTGACACCATATGACATAATGATCTGAACATTTTGACACAATATGACACAATGATCTGAACATTTTTGACATAATATGACACAATGACACAATGATCTGAACAATTTGATATAATCGAAAGAGTAAATTTCTTTTTTTTTTATTTTATATATAACAACATTGTACGCGTTTTAAAGATAAATAGACGCTTAGTTTTATGGTGTAATTTTTTTAAAAAAATAATGTCGTATCTAAGAGTTATGAATGTTTAAAAAATGGGGAGAATTTGATAAAGAGTTTAAAATGCCCTTCCATATTTTACTTTCTTTAATTTCTCTCTCAAATTTACCCAGGAAAACTTTGAGCCATAGATCTTTATTTAATTAAAGATCTAATGGCTATGATTCCTTCTTATCCTTCTTATCCAAACTAAACTTCTTACAATAACCTCACCCTCGAACCAAATCTCAACATCCAGAAGTGATATTCAGATTCAGACACAAATCTTTTATAGAAAATATACGGAGCCTTAGGGTGATAAAATACTGCAAAGGACTCATAAGCTCACTTAGGGTTACAAGCACATCACACGATCTCTCTGTCTCTGTCGGTATTAGATTGTTAGGGTTGTCATATACAAATTTGTTGTCATTCCTTTTACAAAAATTCTTTCAATTCCCTTCTCTCTCAAAGAGCCGTTGAAGGCCCAGCCCTGCTATGTGAATCTTTCATCAAAGGGTTTTGTGCTCATGGTCTTCATCGGAAACTAATTAAGCTTTTACATTTTATGTGTCTTCGATTATCATCATTGTTTACAAATGATTAACTTCTGTTGTTTTTATTTTCTTTCAATCAGTCATATTGTAACCGATTGAGTTCTATTTCGTTTAATCTTTGTAAGACTATTGTGGTTAGTTAATAATCTATCACTAATTGGATCTATCGATCCTCGATGATCATATGCATACGCCCATATCATGTAAAAATCATGTAAAAGAAGGAGAGAAATAGTTGTAAAAAGCTCGCCTTAGCTCATGCTTGGTTTATGGTTCGTAAAGAAACAAGCCCGGGGTCAGGAGAATTCTGGCGCAGGATAAGTCTTGAATTTCACTGTTTGGTTGGAAAGGAAGTTGGTTATCGTACTACAGACATGCTGAATTCTAAATGGCGGGACATACGAATCAAAGTGCAAAACTTTAGAGCCCTGTAAGACAGCACTCCCTACTTCATACCACAAGAGTAAAAAGTAACTTGGGCACTTTAAATGTATTTTTATCACGACGTTCCACCAAGATTCAATTATGTTGATTTTTGGTTTATTTTAAAAGATGATCGTGATCTTTCTTAATTTTTAGATGTTTTATTATTTTGTTATGTTTAATATTTTATAGGGACCTATTTTATAAAGTATGTTTAATATGTTTAATATATGGTTATGTTTGATTATAATGTTTATAGTTATTATAGTATTACATAATGTATATATTGTTTGATATAAATGTTCAATTTAATGCTTCGTTAAAAAAATTTACGCATGACCATGACAGGTTCGACACGATCGTTCATAAATGATTATCTGACTTCGATAAGACCACAATCGATTACTGGGTAAAGGACGGTCGTGACGACCGTGTCAACTACCTAATTAATTATTGCCTTATTTATATTTAAAGTTTAAAATTTTTAAATTTATTACTATAAAATAAGATAAGGCCTAACTAAATTTACAAATATCTCATCACCAAAAATGTCTAGCGATGAATATAGCTCACAACCCGTTAAAAAAACCTTTGATTTCATACTTTCAAAGTGAAGAGTACCAAAAAATAAAGGTTCGGGGTTTACATCTTCTGCTGGAGGAGCTGATGAAAGAGAGGTGGAGAAAATAAATCCATGCGTGTATGCATAGCAGATGCTTCAACCAAAACGACGAGTTATAGAACAAGGAGGTAAACGTCGTTGGGCCATTCCTTATGATGAATCTGATCATTGGTCTAAAGATGTCATGGAATTTTATACAAAATGAGATAAACCTTTTTGTTATTCTGTCCTGTTCGTTAATACGAACATAAAGCTTGAAAAAAAATTTGGGGTGCTCTATTAGGACACGGTTCTTTGAAATCAATGGTACGTTTTTATTTTATTATTATATTTTTTTTTATATATAATTTATTTTATTTAATTCTTTTTTTTTGTAGCATATTGAAGGTTGGGTTGGAAGACTAATGCAAATGAGTAATTGACAACAAAGAGAAATTAACTAGACTATCTTACCACCCGATTTCTATGAAAATTTTAATAGACTCTTGTAATAAAAATGCAGTTCAGTATGCATCTAGAAAGTTTAGCATATATCCGTCGATTTTAAATCTGACAAGTATATATTTTCCGGTGTGTTTCCCTACGACGGTGATAAGAATAGACAGTTTGTTTTACCTAAGCTTCAAAAAGTAAATGTTTATCTAACTTTTTTGTTGGTGAAAGTTGGGTACTGGAATAAAATACCTCGTCAAGAGAGGGTGTTTTTATATGAGGTAAACGATGACCACGTCCGGACATCGAAAGACATGTTTGGGAACAAAGTTGTTTACGTTTGTATGCTAATGGACCATCTAGTGACTCGTAAACCTCTCGACAAGGCAACTAATATTAAAATAGTTTGTATGAAGTATCGGCGTTTCATGGCTGATATATTTTATTTTTGGCGATGTTTGCCTCGTCCAGTTTAGAATAGATTAGGGTGATTTTTCTTTTAAACATTACTAATATTTTTGTGTTTGTTATACTTTATTTTTAATATATTTTATAATTTTATTATATTTCTAATTTAATAAATTTTCAAATTTACATTTTATAAATAAAACAAGGAATTCCGTAAAACAAATATATAAATGAAAAAAAACATTCAAACGACAATTTCATTGAAAAGATTACAAAATACATTAACAAAACAAATACTTGCTAAATAAAAAGAAAATTACATTAAGATAGCCTACCTATAAATTAAAATTTAAAATTTAGATGATCTTTTAGCACTACCCAAGCTGCAAAATGTTCAAACTCGTTACCCTCACAAATCTGGTAACTATTTTTGGACAACTTCATAATATCATCGTAAGTGTACTAAACCAAGGCTTGGCTGGAAACTCTAATAAAAGTGTCATTAAATTTTTTTCATTTTGTATCGCATTTGATGCCAATGAGAGATACGATGATGATGCGTACGCTTATACGGAGTCTGGTAACGAGCGTAAAAACAACTTCTCACTCGGTGCCAGAACCTATTCCCGTACCTTAACCACGGCTCTCTGTCACGAACCATTAACCAGGAAATTGCAAGATCTTCTTCCTCACGTTGACCCCAAATAGGTGAAGGGTTAGCCATTTTAGTGAAAAGTGATGGTAAATAAAGGAGATAGGTGTGATATATAAAGAGAGTGAAAGGGGGAAGGGTAAATAAATACAAGTAGTTAAATATAAGGAGAAGTAAAAAAAATAATTAAATTAAAAATATAACAAAAACAAAAACAAAAAAAAGGGTTCGTGGCGACCGTGAGGGTCAACGACTTCTTTTGTAAAAAAAAAGTTTTTTTTAATGTCGGAGTCACCTCGAAGCCCCGACACGTGTCAGACGACCGTCAGAGACTATGGGACGACCCTGAAAAGTGTCAGGTAGAGGACGGTCGTAGGCCCACCTTGGACGGTCGTTGTCGGCGACGGAGGGTCGTGGCGACCATGGAAAAAACACGTGTCAGCTTTTCATTGGTAGAGTCGTGACGACGTGCAGCGACGGTCGTCCAATCGTGCATTGAGGGCTATATTAGGGATGTTGACTTTTAAAGGGCTATAATAAAGATGTTTTTTTTTTGTTAAAGCGGTCGTTTTTATCTTTTTCCCAAATAATATATAGTTAATCCACCATCAAAAGGGCACATTCCGTGTGAATATTCTCTGCCTCGTAATCTTTTAATTTAAAGCCTATAATTATTGCCCACTATCATGTTTATGATTGCCACGTAGGATCATCTTCATTGTTTCTAGTGGATGTACAATTTATGTCCACATCAACTACCATCGGTTACGTTCTAGCTCGATCTATCCCACTTTCAGTTTTCTTTCATTTTCATAATCTCGTCTTCAAGCCAGCTCAAGCTTTTTTGAGATCTCAAGCGAATTTAAAAAAATAAGGCCTTCAAGTCTTAATTTTCTTTTTAGTTTTCCGAATATCTTAATTTGTAACTTTTTGTTCTAAATTTAACGATTAGAAAGAAAAAACTAAATTTAGATTTATAAAAAACATACTTACATAAACTAAATTAAATTGTTGTTAGAAAACGTATAAAAGAAATAAAAATGTATAGAAACAAAAAATTAAACCAAAATAGATTTTCAATTAAAAATATGTTTTGCATATGATTCGAACGTTTGACTGAAAAGGAGTTTCCAAGAAATAACCATCAAGATAAAATGGACTTGTGATAATATATGGTGAATAAAATTTTTAACGTAATTTTTTTTTTGACAATTTAAAGTTTAAACACAAAATATTAGAGTAGAAAAAGGATGTAGACGGGTTCCGAAATCACGCGAGTGGCAAAACAAGTAAACAGCTATACCAGCGGAAGTAACCCTCAATCCTGAGGTTATCTTTAACACACTATACCAGCGGAAGTAACCTCCTGGACTAGATTTTAAAATGGAGGCCCTACACTCTTGGGGTCTCAAGCCCTTGCTTTACTAGCTTGGACCATTGAGCCGGCGCTCGCTGCTCGTCTTTCTTTTAATCAGATCGTCTGTGTTCGACGTTTCAAACTTTCAAATAAAAAATGATTTCAAACCCATTATTTGAGTTTCCAATTTAGGCTTTTTTTTTTTTTTTGTTTTAAAGTCCATTACAGAAAAGTGAACAAAAAACCAAATCCACGTGGATCATTTTTGGCCTATAGCTAGTTTTACCACCAATAATATATTAACACGTGGCACTCAATATCTTTTCTTGCCCCTTGAATTGGAGATAAGCCGTTCAACATTTTCCCTTGCTTGTGCTTTTACTTAAAATGGTTGTCTCTGTCTAATTATTTATTTTGTGGAAATCACATGCACCATTCACTACTTTGATCATCTTTTTTTTTCTTTCTTTTCTTTTAGCATCATTTGATCATCTTTTTTGATGTATTTATGGCCAAACAATTGTTTCTAACATCACCCGAATTTCTTCGAGTAAACGAAAATCGACTCTATGGGAACACTTGCAGGACATCTAGTCCCCGGTTCGGCCCTAGCCCTCCTTGGCTTATGGCATGTCATCAATACAGTTCGAGCCTACCACCTAAAAGGCCCCAACCACTTCAGATCAAGCTTTTGGCACCCGTTTATGAGCCCCTTCTCCAAGTTCGCATACACAGAGCTTATTTTTATTACTTTCTTCTCCGTTTTCTTCATAATTATGCAAGTTCTGGACTATCCATTGTTCTCGTTCGCTTTCAAGCTCAATAACTACGAGCACGCCACCATGTTTCTCCACCTAATGATCTTTGCCAGTTTTACCCTTATAACCGTGATTACTCACAAATCCGATATCTTGTTTGAGGTTTCTGGAGTTCTCGCAGCTTCTGTTTTCGGCCAAGAGTTGTTTTTACTTCATTGTCACTCAGCGGATCATGTTGGGCTCGAGGGCCATTACCATTCGCTAATGCAACTTATCGTGTTTGTTTCTCTATTATCCGCTTTATCGACCACCGTATTTCCATCTAGCTTTCCATCATCCCTTGTTCTTTCTATATCGGTTTTGTTTCAAGGGTTGTGGTTCATTAACATGGGACTCATGCTATGGGTTCCCGAGTTTGTCCCAAAAGGGTGCACCATACGGTTAGGTCATGGCGGTGACAGCGATATGCATGGTGCGGTCATGTGTGGGACCAACAAAGCGGGTTTGCGTGCTCGAGCACTAGCTAATTTACAATTTAGTTGGATACTAGCGGGAATTATGATATCTGTGGGATGCATATGTTTATTCTCGTCGAAAAAAATCACGCCTAGGGTTCAGTCTAGCGAGTATGAACGGCTTAACAGTCGAGTTGCTGAGATTCCACTCTCGGTAACGGGATTTAAGCAAGTTAATTACCCATAATTCATACATGCGTGTTTGGTATACCAATTATGCAACTTATGTATACTTGATAGTGAAATTATTTACGTCTTCCAAGTATGCTAAATTGTCAAAAATCTTTGATGTTACTAATGATATGTCGGACTTTAATGTATGATTTTTATCATTATGTATATAATCTAGATAGTCGAGCTTGTGGTTGTAACGTTTCAATCGGTTCAACCAAAATCTTTTCTAAAAAAACCGATGGAAAAGAGGGGACTGCTAGCTGTTTTTCTCTTTTCTTCCGTACGTATAACCCTTTAAAACTGGTTCGTTCATCGCTTCAATTGAACAACTTTTCTAAAAAAACGATGGAAAAGAGATGAACACTTTATGATGCGTTTAGTTGTGGAAAACACTTTCTGTTTTCCAAAAATGTTTTTCAAGAAAACATTGAAAACAGAAAACGTGATCAAATTATAATTTTCTAAAATAGTTTTACAAAAAAATTGGAAAACACCGTTGTCTACTTTTTCAATTGAAACTAGAAAACTGCATTTTATTGTTTTACAAGAAAATGGACCGCCCGGACCCGATCCCCAGACCGGACCAATCGGACTCATCACCTGAATTGGACTGAACGGACCCGACCCCTGGACCGGACCGTGAACCCGAACCCCGGACCGACCGGACCAGACCAACCAGACCCGACCCCGGAGCGATCGAAGGGACCTGACTCCCAAACCCGATTGACCAGGGGTCAGGTTCAGGCGGGGGGTCCGATCAGTGTGGTCTGACGTTCGGGTCAGGTTTCCGAAAACAAGTAGATTTGAACATATTTTATAGTTTTCTAATATGAAAAATGAAAAATGAAAATTCCATTTTTCATTTTTGAACGCGTTTTCAAAAAATTTCTTATGTTTTCTAGAGATGGAAAACCCTTCCATTTTCTAAAAAATTAGAAATGAAAAACTAAAAAACATTTTCCACTCTACAAATAAACGTGCGTCATTTGATATTTTGAAGTTTATGATAGTCTATGATAGTGCTGTTAAAATGAAAGAGCCTCTGTTTAAGATAAAAAACCATTGTTTAAAATATTTCTAGAAAAATATTAAATAGCGCTCTTTAAAACAAAGAGGCGTTGTTTAAGAGAATATCGGTGTTTAAAATGTTTAAAGAAAAAATGTTGTTTAAAAAAAAATTTAGTTTTTTTTATAGTTTTTTAAACACCGTTGTTTTTTATGAAAAAGTTACATAAACAACAGTTTATTTAATATATGAAAAAAATTGTTATTACGACAAGTTTAATAAAAACAAGTAAATGTCCCGCGCGTTGCTACGGGTTGGTTGTTTTTGTCAACACACATTACGATAGTTAAAGTCATTACATAAAACATGAAAAATCTTCTAGTCGTTTTCAAAACATTAACGAAAGTTAACTGACAATTACATCACAAAAGCAACCCTTACATCACAAAAGTAACCCTTGAAATCCATCACATGACATGAGATATGTGTAGTGTCTTCACCTCAAAGTAGTACCTCAGGCGTATTTCCTAACCAATGTGAATACCATGACGATCAGCAAAAGAGTTCCAGACATATACACTGAACCTGTAATTTTGAAAGGTAAGGTGAAAGTGAATATTAGAGGTATGTATATATCTATGTATTTTTCTATATCTCTACCTAGTTTATGTTGCCATGTTACTCTCAGCATGCAGTATGTAGGCTTCAGGTTCACCGTCTTCATAGATGAGGTCAAGCACCATCGCATCATAGAATTCAGCTATGTTTGCAAGTGTGGATGGTAATCGCTACATAACATATATAGCATTAAGAGAAATAGTTGCATGTCTAATAAGTATATGTTTGAATGTGGTACGTATCTGATATATAAAGTTACTTACAAAGTTTTTACAAACGACCACGATCTCATCAAAAGAGGGTTGTCCTGCGTCTTCAGCCGTGTCTGTATCATCAGGACCAGGAGAAAGACATCGTATGTTGCAGCCATTGGTTGAAAACACATCCAGATACACTGTGTAATCGTTTTCAAGAGTGAATGTCATGAAGTATGCTTGTCCTATAGGAATTTCATCTGCAATTTTCTTCCAGCCATCACAAATGTAGAGGTCTCCATCAATTTCTCTGATCCTTACATTCCATTTTTCCTGTTCTGTAAAAAATCAGCTTCACTGGACGTCGTGGTGCTATGTTGTTGTAGCGTTTTTCAGCAAATGCTGCTGGTATTCGCTGGTACTGGAAAGGCAATATGAATTACTGTTGTCATATTAAAGAAATGATAAGATGAGAAGTCTGAAGAACCTACCAGCTAGTCTGATGAGGTATCAAAAAGTATCTTCCAGAATCCTTTCATTTCTGATCTAGAAACAATGTTTTGTATGAGCAGTAATAAAAAGTAAATGTCAGTATGTACATGACCTAAGTTGACCTGATAAAGTCTCTGGGTTTTACATGCAATAAATTTCGTGGTCTTAACTATGAATGTCAACATGAATCAGTAACTAATATGTTAGATTAGCACATGGAATCAGTAATCTCAGCACTAATAACTAAACAAAGGTATATTATAGACTGTAGTCGGTACAACATGCAATGAATATCATAGCATTTTGGTAGAAAGTGCTCCTATAAGCTAACCTAACATGAATCGGCAGCTAATATGTTAGGTTAGCACATGCAATCAGTAATCTTAGTACTCATAACTAAACAGAGGTATAGTGTAGACTATAGTTAGTACATGCAATGAAGATCAACATATGCAATCAATAATCTTAATTTTTATTACCAAAAAAAGCCCTAGAACAGTGCGAGAACAATAGATGGGCGAATACAGTTTACAAATCGAGTGGCACACATAATACCTTAAGCTAAGAGATTAATGGCGTCTTGGTTATCGTTATGGCGTACCTTAGGTGTGCTGTATCGGTGGCGTAACTTTAAGGAAGATAGAGGGGCGAGCAGCCGTAGACGAAAGGAAGAGAGAGATCTGTTGTTTTCTTTAAAGAAAGAGAGAGAAAGCGGGACTTAAAAGGGTTGTAAAGACTGGTTTGAGTTTAGGTGACATGTTCTGTCCAACTAAAACAACACATGTGGTAGAAGTGGTTTTTTTTTTGGGCCTGGATAAGGGCTAACTTTGTAAAATGCATATAGTTGTAAAAATGGTATGTTATTATCATATTATATTTTTTTCTCATATTTTTTACATGTTATGTAAAATTTTATTAATAATGTATATAGCATTCTTTGATCATATATTGCCTAAATAATATATGCTTATAACTTTGATAAATATAATGTTCAAATTGCTTAATACTCAGCTATAGATAATCACAATTTGCAATTGTAGGTTGAAATTGATTTAGTTGATTGACTTACCTAGTTCTTATAGAGTTTCAATAAGATCGACTCGGAAGTAGGACAATTCATGTAGAACATCTGAATGAGGTAAGAAGCAACATGCTGCAATTCATTCAAGTTTCTTAAATGACGAAATGTGTCTTCATTTGTTTTCAGGTGTAGAAAAAGAAAGATCATATGAACAGCTACTAAATTACATTATATACCACCAATATGTAGGCTGCTGAGCATATATGGCTAGATTAGCATTTACAAAAGATTATGTTGTTCTATTTATGTCTTATATAGGACCTAACATTTACAACACAAAATGGCCCTTTCATACAACTGCACTGTCCACTTTTCCCTTCTTCTAACAGTTAGATCTGACCAAAACTTTCAGTTGTAGAGAAGATGCTTCACATTTGAATGTCAGTTAGCATTGAAAATGTCTTCACTTGTTTTTACCAACCATCAGCAGCTACATATATGACTATATTATGTTATATATTTGCAGCTAGAATATGATTGTTCTTTCACTCAAAACTGCTGCATTTCCATAACTGTAACATCACTCCTCCTTGTCTTTCATTTTCTTCACTGGTGATTCATCTGTGTTAACATGTGTAAATTCATTTCTATTGAATAGATGCGTTTAATGACTTTTAGTTTCAAAGTTAGGTACCTGACTCTTGTATGTCATGACGTCTCGATGCTTTTGGCGCTGGAGTTTGAGGAGTTGTTAAGCTTGAGGTTATCTCACTAACTGCATTTTCATCATGTATAATCTCAGTTTCTCTATCAGGCTGGGTTGTAAAGTGCACCTCTAGTGTCTGCTGAATACTTGAGGTTTCAGTGGATTTAAAGATGAAGTGGAACATTTTTTTTTGACCAATCAATTCCACCAACTGTGGCGGTAGCACTGTAGGATCATTATATCCTTCATTGATCACCAGTTTTCTACAATCTACCATGGGGACCTGTGTCATTGCATCTTTGAAGAACACAATTGGCATTGTACCTGTGTTGTCACATATGGTTCCATTGACACAGTAACTGTCATAAAATTTAACTCTATGGTTAGCTATTTACATGATGATAATTAATAGTTATATGTATTGTATTTAATGTTTTGTAAATGCCTACGTGATGATCTCTTCTTGCGGCACAATACAATTCTTGCAAACCATTCCTAAACCTTCACGATGCATGTTATCATTACAGACGGTGCATTTCCTGCTGAACCATTTTCTGTTAGCAAAGATCTCTTTCACTCTTGCAATACAGGAGAACCTATGATTCTGTAGAATATAGTTCCAGTCATTGAGTCTCAATTAACAATGTAATACGGATAATGTGCCTGTAAGAACTTACGTTTATTGCCTGTGGATTCCTTGAAAGTATGTATGCGATAGTTGTCTGATTGTTTCTGATATCATCCTCAGTTTGATAACCATAATGAGAAGATGGTCTAGCTGATAAAGTCTTCAAACTACATTGTTTATATAAAGGATCAGTAAGCGATAGATGCTCGCTCATAGATATTGAGCTAAGAATTTACTGAATCAGTTGGCAATAGATGCCCGTTAATAGATATTGAGCTGTTAACTTACCACTTAATCTCTTTATTATAACCTTCAATTGCAAGATCAATGACTATAATTGTTGCGGAGGTTGATTCAAGTTGAAGAGTTCCTGCTTCCGCAGACACATTAGTATATCAAAAGGGTTTAACCAACGTGAATAACATTAAAGAAGATGAGGACTTTACCAAGGTAATTGGTAACTTTAAGTGATGAAACAGCTATCACCTTTACATGGGCCAGCAAGTTTGCATATGTAAATGCTATCTTTTCCCACAGTGTAATTTCAATTGGTTCTCGACTGTTTTCAAGAAGCACATGTATGATTTTCAATAGTAAAAGTAAATGTTAAGATATGAGACATAGAAGATATAGTCAAAGCTAAGAAACTACCTGTGATCAAACACGACCATTTTCAACATGTTAATATTATTTCTTTGGAAGACTGTACTAACACGCTGAATTTTGCACATATAATCTGAATTTTAAATGAAACAATTTAAGCAAGTACCTTGAAAACATAAATTGGACAGAAAGTAGACAACATTGAGTTTTTGGTTAATGTTCTTGTGTTTTCCTTAATTACCTATAAGCAGGACTGTCTTCGCTATAGGATGATATCTTCCTTCAAGTGAGTTGTATGGTGCAAAGCTATAGAATTGTTTTTTAATAGGAAGATCATCAATTGCATGAAATTGAGCTCTGTCACCTACAATGATTGTAACAGCCTGGTCTACAACCCTACCAACTTTCTGTGATGGATCCACAACATATCCCGTCAGCAGATAACACTTGTATAAGAAACCTTGTTATCTACTTTCTTGACCCTTATTGATATCTTTGCCTCCACTGCGTTGCCCTGTAAATAAGTACTTTTATTAACACTAACTGTTTACTTTTTTTATATCTTTATAATCATAGAGAATATCAACTTACACTTTCATCCACCAAGAGATAGAAAAGTTGACTCTTATCAGTGGGACTCCATTGAACGAAATATTGTCTGATGACCCTTAATTTTAATGGAACTGGAGGCTCTTATGGCACCAGATCAGTAACTCTTCCAGCAGCCATAATGTTCTATCTTTTGGATATGAACTATATGTTAGTAATTCACATTTAAATGTAATTGAAAGAATGCTTTTTGTAAAAGTTTATATCATTTGAATTCATGTAGCATGTAAAATGTATAAAGAAATTGCATAAAACTATACATATGACTCAAGCACTTATCATAGCCAAAAAGTCATGAATTCATATAGCATGTAAAAGGTATAAATAAAGTCTATAAAACTATACGTATGACTCAAGCACCTATCGTAGACCAAAAGTCACGATATACAATATTTTTGGTTTCATTTGCAGTTTCATTTTCTTGCGGAACAATAACAATTCTTAATGCGTCTGGAGATGTAGCTCTTGATAATGCAACATAAAGTTGACCATGACTAAAAGCAGGATGAGGAAGATAAACTCCTATTTTGTTCAAGGATTGCCCCTGGCTTTTATTGATAGTCATAGCATAGCATAACTTTAAAGGAAACTGTTTTCTATTAAAAACAAATGGAAGCTCATCGTCACTATGAGTCAAGGTAATTTTTGGTATAAACACATGATGGCCTATGTTTATTCCTGTGATAATTCTAGCTTCTATTATCCAGTCCAATAGCTGTGTTACTATCAATCTAGTACCGTTACACATACCCAAACTTTGGTTAATATTCCGAAGTAGTATGACCGGATAGTTCACTTTTAGTTCTAAGTTGTGAGGAGGAAGACCAGTAAACTGTAATGAATTTAGATATTCTATAGGATATAACAAATCAGTATCTTATCTACTGTCTCCTTGAGCACTTACACTGTCTGTACTTAGATAGGTTCTTATATTGTCTGGTTTCATACCTAAAACTAAGGTGTTTATTTCGTCTACTGTGTGATTCCTAGGACAGACAATTGCCTTTTTAGAAAGGTTGTCTGCAGTTGGGTGCTCTAAAGTGTCAGTGTCGTATATGAACCTGATAAGATCTAATAAAGCATGCTCATTATATGGAATAAGGTAATTGGACGGTATTTCTATTGTTCTTGATTTTGAGGATGAGTTGTATCTAGAGTGTCTATGTCACCATTGCCTATATCAAGTAACCAAGAGGCAAAATCAAAAATCTTTATCCTAGATGCAAGGTCAAGATCAGGCTTTTCTAGACGCATATTAACAGTTAACTTGAAAATCATAAAGCAAGTCCAAAAGGATGATCGTGGCAGTGTCAGCTCTAAAACCTCTGACTTGCTTGATTTACGCTTGATAGGCAATGTTTGTCTAAAGTCACCGCCTATAATTATGGACATGCCTGCAAAAGGTTTGTCTTTGTTATTTAGTATGTCTTTCAGCGTCTTGTTAAGCGCCTCTAAACTATTCAGTTCACTCATTGGAGCCTCATCCCAGATGATAAGCTTTGTCTCTTCAAGCAGCTTTGATAGTTGTGTCTTTTTTGTAATGTTACAAACAGAGGTTCCAGTTATCTTGATAGGTATCCAAAATCTTGAATGTGCAGTTCTTACTGAGGGTAAGATCAATGACGCGATTCCTGATGCGGCTACTGCCAGGACGATACCACCAACAGAACGTAACGGCAATATGATACTGGTCCATAGGTATGTTTTTCCAGTTCCCCCGTGGCCATATACAAAAAGCAATACCTGTCCATTTGACGCTAAGGTATTAACTACATAGTCATAGACCTCAAGTTGTGAGATGTGCAAACCACAATAAAGAGACTCATGTTCATGTCTTAGTTTCTCCCTATCATAATTTTTCTCCTCCATCAACAATTTGTTTTGATGTAGCCCAATCAGTTCTGGCTTTGGCAGAGGCAATCCATAGTTAGTGACTGAATTTGAAGGTGTTAATGTCTTAGTTGCAAGTTCTATCTCATATAGAACATACTCTTGAAGATCCTCTGGATTTATAAATCCATGAATGTAAGTAAGATCATCAGACATCTTATGCCAATACACTGACCAAAGTTCAAATGGATTTGTAATCTCACAATACAGCAGCATATGTACAAAGAAAGATCGCAATTTAAGTGATGTACACCATGCAAATGCCTTTCCAACGTAGATAGCCATTCTTTGTTATCACCCAGCAATCCAAGCCTCTCACATGCTCTTCGATATGTCGTACAGATTTCTCCGTTGACTGTTCGTATATCGTTAAATGATGTGCAAACTTTCTGATGTGAAAGAAGCATTCGTAGGTAGAAAAAGTCACCACATGACGGATGAATATGCGCAAGGCGACCTATCATTGGTGTTTGTTGTCTTGATCTGCGATACCACACACGGTCTGATGCATCCCAATGATATTCAGATACAAAATCAATATAACTAAGATGACGACCGGTACTGTCTATTGCATTGTTAGTTAACCAACCTGTAAGTTTAGTCTTCTTTAAGTATGGATTTTGAGCTATGCTTTCAAGAGACTGTGAATCTGTGAAGGTAATATTTTGCATATTCTCAAGATGAACAGCCAGAATCTGTACTGCAGAGTCTATTTGATGTATGTCAAAGTTCAGAATACGCGAACACGCCTCATGTGGACAGATAAAACGCCCGTCCAGGAAATTTTGTATTTCATCAATGTTCTTAGACCCTTGCACATGTGGAGCCATTGATCTGTTATTGGCATTACGTATGGTAAAGCGTATACGGTCAACTTCCTTTGATATGTACTTGAAAAGATACTTTATAAGCATACTCCAACCACAATACTCCACATTTATATGTGCATTGAATCTTAAGCTGAGTGTTGTTCTATTGTAAGGCACAACATATCCATTATCTATCCGAAATTTGTTTCTTGTGAAAGTATGTCGATTCTCACGCCTCATGTAATGTGGATATCCATTTTTATCAATTGTAGTTGACGCCTCATAGGCTTTGGGATATTTTTTTTGAGCAATTACCATTTGACATACACGAAGCCTTTGTATTCATCTTGCCACATGGACCATGTATCATGAAATCAGTGACAACCTTATACAACTCAGGCTCACTTACAGGATCTGGTATTTCTGCATATATGTATCTATCTAACTCGTTTGGGTTTCTAATTTTGAATGGATCGGTTACCCAAATGAGAAAAGGACAATGAGGCAGGCCTCTTTTATTGAAACTCTACTGTGTAGAGATCTGCTAACAGGAAACACAAAAAGCCTTTAGGATGTCTTTAAGTAAACATGTACATAATAAAAAAAAAGAGATCAGTAATAGTAAACATACATGCCGAGACACTGCTAAAAGGTTTAGATGTCTTTAAGAACTTGATGAAAACCTTCAGCTTCAGCTGGAAAACTCTTGAAATAATTTCTGGTTTGTCCTGAGCCTTCAACATAGGATATCTAGACATATATCTTTGAATTTCTGGCCATCTAACATTACAGGTGAATGTTATGAAGTACTGAGGATTTCCATATACACGACAAATAGCAAGAGCGTCTTGATAGTGTTTGTACATGTATCTTGGTCCACCAATAAATGAAGAAGGCAGAAAAGTACGCTTGCCAAGTTCATAACCCTCAGTATTACCCTCGGCAATGGCATCCTCAATCCCCTAAAGCAGCTCATTGCGAAACTTTTTCTGGTTAGCTCTAAAATATTCTAAACGACCGTGCTCGATACAAACATAAGCATCGACAACGAACTGCTAGAACAAACGGCCACCACGAAGCAAATGCGAATACACGTTAACACGGTCATGCAAAAAAAGCTATAGTACATGTTCATTATCAGTTGCCTAGTTTTGACCTTAGTTTGAAATTCTAAGTCAGTTGACCACCTACTCTCATCATAAGGAACTAGTAAAGGTACTGCAAGGGCATATAAGATGGATGCAGGTTATTGACCCTTCTGAGAACGTCATCCCTTGGATGTAGCACTATGTCATACTGCTCAAACACTGCCAAAAGGTTTAGATGTCTTTAAGAACTTGATGAAAACCTTCAGCTTCAGCTGGAAACTCTTGAAATATTTCTAGTTTGTCCTGAGCCTTCAACATAGGATATCTAGACATATATCTTTGAATTTTTGGCCATCTAACATTACAGGTGAATGTTATGAAGTACTGAGGATTTCCATATACACGACAAATAGCAAGAGCGTCTTGATAGTGTTTGTACATGTATCTTGGTCCACCAGTAAATGAAGAAGGCAGAAAAGTACGCATGCCAACTTCATGACCCTCAGTATCACCCTCGGCAATGGCATCCTCAATCCCCTGAAGCAGCTCATTGCGAAACTTTTTTCTGGTTAGCTCAAAAATATTCTAAACGACCATGCTCGATACAAACATAAGCATCGACAACGAACTTTTGGAACAAACGGCCACCACGAAGTAAATGCGAATACACGTTAACACAGTCATGTAAAAAAAAAGCTATAGTACATGTTCATTGTCAGTTGCCTACTTTTGCCCTTAGTCTAAATTTTTAAGTCAGTTGACCACCCACTCTCACCGTAAGGAAATAGTAAAGGGTACTGCAAGGGCATATAAGATGGATGCATGTTACTGACCCTTCTAAGAACATCGTCCCTTGGATGTAGCACTATGTCATACTGCTTAGAAGAAGCCTCAGCTCCGTGTATTATAGCACCAATACAGCCAGGTGTAGGCATATCGTAGGACATTTGGTATTGTGATTTGAAAAGACACACGGCAGAGTTAGGACGCTCACAGGTAGAGGTTAAGTGTCTTGCAATATGGAACAACTTGACCAGCTGATTACAACTGGCCAAAACCTCAACAATTGAACTGATAATAGAGGCACTTAAGACAGGACGACCGTCGCTTTCAAAGATTGGCAACCGATTAGAAATCTCATTTGAACAATCATATATATAAAGCTGCAGAAACGAAGGTTTTTTGCCTTCAACAGGACAAAGAGAGCATATTTTATGAAAGACCTGGCCCTCCACCTTGAAAATATAAGGACCAGACCCATAATAAACAGATTCGTCAACACTCGCTCCAAAAGATGTCATTGAAAATACATAATTATAACACCGAACATTACCAAGGAAATTTGTTTGTTAAAAAAGGTACCGGAAAAGCATAGGTGGCATCGGAAAGAAAGGTAATCTAATATCCCACCCTTACACAACACTGATGGTACCTAGGCATTTCGTTTGAATTAGAAGAGAACCGACGTTCATCATACCAAAACATTGCATAACACCTAGGATAAACATAGTCACAATCGCCATTGTCGATATAAGAAAGCGTAGGAGGATGCTGAAATGGTAATGGTGCATGTATAAGTGACTGTGTTGACGACTGTCCTACTAGATTCTGGTCACCATTGTCAATATAAGCAAATGTAGTAGGATGTTGAGATGATAATGTTGCGCGTATATTTGACTGTCTAGACGACTGTCTGCCTAAGTTTTGATCTATACTATTACTATTCCTTCTTTTTCTGATAGTACTCATTATAAATTGTAAACAAAGTAACTACTCAAGTAAGTGACATCATATATAGTAGAAACAGCTTGCAATAACAACTAAGTAAACTGAAAGTACACTAAAAACAAAGAACGTATAAGAATCAACTTAAAGAGAAGAACAGGAAAATTACCTTGAAGCAACATATTTATGAATGACAGCAACAACTGCAAGAAAACACAAACAAATTACATATGAAAAGGCATGCAGCATCAACAAATGAAAGAAACTTAAAATAACGGCACACTATGTGACATTTGGTCGAACATCTTACATGCAATTTCACAGGATCAATGTAACGACACAAACCAGCACAAAGGCAACAACAAACAACGAAATTCATCACAAACCAAAGATCATCAAGCCAAAAATCCAATACATATGCATATTGAAAATAGTGAAACATGAGAAATAACAAATACGAACCAAGAAAATGTGGAAAATCATGACAAAGAAACCTAAAATAACGGCACATCAAAGATCCAAAAGAAGATGTACAGGCAAGAAAAGTTTGAGGCATGTGATCGAACAACATACATGTAATTCACAACATCAGTGTAAAATAACGAAAATGAAGCAAGAAAAAATCGAAAACCATAATAACGAAAATCAAGCAAGAAAAAATCGGAAAACATTAGAAATGAGCTACAATTCGTAACTGTAAACGATCCAAATAACGCAAGACAGAAAGAAGAAGATTAAACATAATCGATTACGTCGAATAGTGAAAAGCTGAAAAGCAACCGAATCGCACCTGTAGACGACCGGCGAGACGTAGGGCAGAAAGAACAAAACGAAGGAAATTGGATGAACCTATATACCAATCTAATCAACATTACGCGTGTCTATAAGCGAAACATGTGTAGCAAGACCAGGACACGCGTCAGACAACACTCATACAAAAGAGCCACGCGTCAACGAAAATCAAAGGATGCGTGGCAAAAGAAAAAGAAACAAAATGTTAAAAAAATGACAAACCCGGAGATTAGAACCCACAACCTCGCGATCGAAACCATAACACACCACCACTGGACCAGCATCCCAAGCTGAGAAAATTACAGAAAACATAATATAAAACATAAAGACGCAATATGAAATTTAAAAAAAATAAAAGAAAAAAGATCCACATGTCCTCCACAGGAAAATGACACGTGGAGGGAATAGAACCCCCTTCAGAGTACACGTAAGCTTCCAGATTTGAATAATAAGGTAATAACGAGAATTCATTTACCATATATTAATTATCAACATTCAGTTCAGACATTCAGTGAGCACCCTATCAATTCATAAACCAATTTATAGAAAACCAAATACACAAAGAGACTCATTTGAAACATGTTATACTCTAAGATATAATTGACATAAAATGCAATATAAAACAATGCAACCACATCAACTCAGTGCGTTCAAAAGAAAAAAAACACAATATAAAACAATGTTTAAAACCAAACACCAAGAGTGAAATGAATTACTATTTCTACATTCATATTCAAACATTAAACATCCTTATAAATGCAGATAATACTAATTCTACGAACGCATCAATCTTATCTTGATGAAGCGGCTTAGAACCTGGTCACATCTAAAGAAGATAAGCATATAAAATCATTAAGATTATATTTTGATATATATTCTATCTAATTTAGCATATATAAAGTTTAATTATCTAAAGATACTTATAACATGTTCATGAAATTGAAACACAAACTGATGCATAGCCTTCAATACATAACATCCGGAATACCGCATGCCATTTTGTTGATAACACTATATATATTGAAATAATAATAGATTAATTAAAAAATAAAAATAAAGAAACTGTTAAAAACTAACAAAAAACTTATATCAATCATTTTCCACTCTATCGTCTTTCCAATAGCCTCTTCGATTAACTCCGTGATCACATAACTCTTATTATTATTTTCTTAACTAATTGAGCCGATCATGGATCCACTCTAATGTGTGATATGACGACGAGTTATAAAAATTAAGGACCAGTGATCTCTGCATAAGTAAATATTTGAATAAAGATAAACCTTTAGTATGAAAAATTAATGAAATAAATAAAAACATCATAAGTAGATCTAAAATAATTATTATACCCGGCTAAATATGGTGCCAAGAAAAATGACTTATCCTTATGCAGCTGCATGACGCTTTGGATATGTTTCTTGGCATATTTCCATGAAAGAAAAGGTATCCTAACATATCTATGTGTATATACATACATTTGTAACAAATTTAAGTGATATGTGACATACGTGCAAATATTAGTTATGATATGGGAAAGTTGATATGTGACATATTCCATGAAAGAAAAGGTATACTGACAAATGCTATCCTATCATATCTATGTGTATATACATACATCTACAACATATATAAATGTTTTTAAAAGTTGCGTACTCATTTCTACAGGATAACCTAATACTTTAAGTACTCTTAATCACTTATTCAACTGATGATAAATTTAAAAATTCAAAGTAACAAATACATATGGCCTATAAACTAGACTTAAAGAATGTTGGGACAGTTCTTCATTTACACAATGGGTAAATTGAGAGGAAGGAAGAGAGGCACTCTGAGGTTGGGCAATATTTGATTGCCCAGAAGAATCAGCCTTCATAATCTACACAATATCAAAAGAAATATTAGAATAACAATAAATAAAGTAATATATAACTATTGTATATATACCTTTATTATTTCCTTGGCCACTGGATAAACACCCTGTGCATATCCTATTTTATTCAACTCATCGGTCTGTGTCTCAGGCGCGACAGAAAAATTTCTACATTTATCGAATACATAATCTACTTGTACATTCACAAAACTATCAATTTCCAATATGCATTACGTCTAGGCAATGTCAAACTTCCGAACATTTCCAGTAAGGTAAATCCTAAAAAATTGACTTCTTTTCCAATTTCTCCAGGTGTTCTCAGTATGACCTCTTTTCCCTAACGTTGTGTTTATATTTTCAGCTTTTGAAATTGCATCAAAATATTTCCTAGATACTTCAGTCTCAGTCTTTCCATTAATCTCTATAGTTTTATTTAAAAAATGGTGGTTTCCTGGAAGAAATTGTCGATGTCCCATATACACGTTTTTTCTCTTTGCAATGATTTAACCGTGCCCAATTTGTATCTTCTTGACACACATGACAAGCGTGTTTACCTTTTGTAGTATATCCCGATAGATTGGCATATGCTGAAAATCGCTTATGGAAAATCATGGGTCTCAAGTTGAAGTTCTCCTTTTTATAAGCATCATAAACATTTACGCCTGTAGTCCATAGTGTTTTCAAGTCATCAATCAAAGGAGATAGATAAACGTCAATGTCATTACCAGTTTGCTTTGGACCATGAATTAATAATTATATCATTATGTGTTTTCGTTTCATGCATTACCATGATGGGAGGTTGTAGATGCATAGAAGAACTGGCCATGTATTATGACGGCTACTCATGTTTCGAAAGGGATTGTGTCACACCCTGGTCACACGGTACCACATGCATGTGACATCATGGATCATAGTCATGGATACAATGAACGACCTCTAAATGATTAAACAATAAGATGTCGTTTTACTGAAAAAAAAAGTCTTACATTGCAGCGGAAAATAAAGTAAGGCATTACATAACGAGATTTTAAAACATGACATCTTATATAGAAGTTATGCAAGAAAATCTCTAATATATACGGAGTTTGACTATGACTCCATGCAACAAGTAGGTCCAAAAGTAATGTCATCCACATAATCAATCGTTTTCCTGAGAATTTACATGCTAAAACGTGACAACATAAAGTTGGTGAGTTCATAGGTTTAAATAACTTGGTAGTTAATAGATTTGTTTTAACAAGTATCATTTTGACATTGGCTAAGATAACTGAACATTATTAGCATGAACCTTGAATACCGAACACTTACTGTTGTACACACACTTAATGTCTAAACCAAGACATTAAAGGAGGTGATGAAACTTTCATGTACCCGCTAACTTGCAGGGTCCGGATCGGCACGACCAATCAAGGGTAGGGCGTCATCCTGATAGTACTATCCATAAAGCAACATTCCACGAGGGATTAATCGTATTCAATTAATAAGTGGGATTTCGAACGTGATTTAGTTTCTGGTGGTGAATAGCTCATGTAATCAATATAAGTAACAATTATCTATCTGTCAAACATGATGGTGGTGTTGCATGAATTCTCCCCCAGAAGTATTTAATAACATTTGAATGATAAGGGCTGTGAGACTCACCTGAGCTCGGAAATTCCAGATAATATAGATAATGATGATCAGATAAACCTAGCCGTCCTAAATAAAATATAGGACAACATAAGGTCTATGAATTGGAATGACACTTAAGTCACTCCCAATTAGTTGGTCAAGTCTTGACGTCATTGTGACCCGATAGTTTAGTTGATGATCAATTGGTCTAAGGAATTATTTATTAACAATAAATAACTGAATTTGCGATAACGTTCCGGAAAATAAAGATTTATATATTATCAAAATATATAAGTATTTCCAATGAAAATAAATGTCTATGGATAATATTTAGCTCAATACATATTATGACAAGTTATGGGATCAAAAGGGTTTACAAAAACTGTTATTGGTAAAATAAAACCCGAAACGCGCGTCTTATCGGTATTTACCAATACGCGTTGTTTTCCCATATCATTAGAAAATTATGATTGTACAAATAAAAGTATCTTTATTTGTATCAAGGGATCTCATAAAGTATAAGTTCAAGAATAGTCCTAAGTTGTCGGTTTTACCGGTACGCGTCCGGTTTTGACAGTTATTGTAAATACATCCTAAGTCATTTTAGGTCCATAAAAGTGTCAAGATCAGATTTGACCTATTTTACAAAAATAGAGTTTCCGGGTCTGTTAAATACCCATTTTTAAGCCGACTTTCCCTATGTTTAGTACTTTTCTAGAGGGATCATTCTAGCAAGGTTTTAACCCTAATTTTCGGGCCAAATTTCATTGTTGGATATCCTAAGGGTCTGTCCAAAATTCAGATTTTTTTCGAGATGTCGGTTTTAGGTCTATAACACTTTATTTTGGGGTTTTGGGGGTCCTAAACTCATTTCTAGCAAAAGTGCATTCACAAAAGCTATTTTAAACATTTCAAAAAAAAAAAAAACAGTCCCTTGGGTACCATATCTATCCAAAATGGATCTTGAGATTTTGGTCAAAATCTAGCATGATTAAGGGACTTTAAACAATAGATCTAAGTGTTTAAGTCATACATCCTTTATAACATGTTTTACAAACACAAAACATCAACAAAAACGTGGATCTATGTCCTCATGGAAAATAAACTAGTTAACTAAACAAGATTAACATAGTTTAAGGTTTTCTAGACTTTTAGTCACCAATGATCATCATAAAGTTCAAGACTTGATAAGGGAGTGCTAAGATCACGAATATAGACATTGATAAGTGATCTAGCAAGATCATCATGAAAGAAAAGTCCATGGAAGCTTAATTGATCTTGAAGAAATTTTGAGAACGTAAAGAAAAGATGATGATGATGCTTCCTTGATGTTCCTAATATACTTAGATCACTATAATGAGGCTTGATCTTAAGCAAAAATTAGAGAAAGTGTAGAGAGAGAGATAGAAAGAGAGAGAGAGAGAATCACAAATGGGAGGGAGAAGAGAGAGTGTGGTGGGAGGTGAATGTGTTAGGGTTTATGTGAAATGGGAGAAAGTGAGAACATGTGTTTATATATGGTACGAGGAGTGAACTAGGGTGCGTGTTTGGCTGATCATAAAACCGGTTTGGGGGGGGGGGGTGGTCTTGTTACGGGTTTGGGCTAAGGGACAAGGAACAAGGGTGTTAGTTGATTAGGTAAATAAGTTGTGAGTATGGTGTGTGGTTTGACTGAACCGAAAAAACAAGAGAAGGGGATGGGTTTGGGTTGGTGATTGACGAGACAAGGAGAGGGGGTGGTGAGGTGATGGATTTTGTGATGATGGGTTGGTGGTGGATTAGTGATATACTAGGTAAGGAGGGTGGAGTGTAAGTGTGGTTGATTGAAAATCATGAGGGGTGATTGATGATTGGTATGGTGGAGGTAAGGTGGTGATCATGTGCATGGGGAGGTGGGAACGACTTGGTGAGGGTGGCGGTGTATGGTGATTTGCATGAAAACCATGCAAAGGTGACATGCTCAGATGAAAAATAAAAGAAACGGTTCGGTTCGGTTTTCGTCACGATCAGATATGATTAATGAGCAAAAATATTTCGAGAGCTTTGGTTTTGAAAATTGGTTATGAGTGATTATTGGTGACATAGTCTAAATAAAAATGTTTCATTTTTATTAAAAACGTTAAACGATGCGTTAAATAAATATTTAACGAAAATGGTTTAAATAGTGGACGTTACGATCTATATTTTCTACGCGATGGATTTACAAAAATATTAGACGTTCGAGTTGATGGGTCTCTCCGTATATAAATATACTACAAAGTTGACGGAAATAATAAATAAAAATATTATTTTTATTTTCTTTTTCTTATTATTAAAATTTCATCAATAATGAGTACCTTATTTCACAGTTTAAGGTGAATGATTATCGTTTCTATCGCGGGTTCACATCAAGACTAAAATAATATCGGCATAATATGTTATCTAAGTTAACAAACATAGATTATAGGCAAATTGGATTTAAATAATCCTAAGTTTCATCAATTTGCCGACATTAATCCCAAGTAATGAAATGTTTATTAGCGAGCCCAACTTTTAACATATTTTTCTACAACGATCCCTAACTAACGGAAACTTAACTGCGTTAATTTTTATAAAACTTGAGATTATTATCGACCAATTGATGAAACTTGAGCTTATTGTCGACCAATTGATGAAACTTGGGATTATTTTTTATGAAAGTTGGGATTATGGCTGGCTAATTAATGAAACTTCGGATTATTTAAATCCAATGTTTCATAAAAAAACTAACTTTGTTAACTTTTCGTTAGTCAAGGATCATTATAGGAGAATAGATGAAAAGTTGGTCTCGGTAGTAACCATTTCGTTACTTGGTAATATTGTCAGCCAATTGATGAAACTTGAGATTATAAATCCAATTTCCCTAGATTAAATGCATAATTAATAGTTAAACAGGCAGTTAAACGAGATTATTAACTTACGAAACTTACGGGTAGTCACTAAGACCAAATAATATATTTCTAATCTCCTTCCTAAAATCCGGAAATTTCCAGTCAATATTTCTCCACTGAGGTGTATCTACCACATATCTTAGCTTTCCATATTCTTTACGCCCGTAATAATGCCAACGCAATAATTTTTCATTCTTTATCATTAGCAAATAAACGTTTGAGTCTTGGGTATAACGGGGAAATACCATAATAATTTTATCGGTGGTCCATTCCTTGTCACGTCGTCATCATATTCTTCGGTTTCTGTTTTACGCGTGTACCTTGATGCATCACTTATAACACATTTATGACTTTTTTCAGACTCATTTATATACAACATACAATCATTCGGACACGCGTGTATTGTTTTAACTTCAAATCCCATTTGTCACATCAACTTTTTAGCTGGTATAAGGATATAGGTAACTCGTTGTCTTTAGGAAGTACGTCATGCAAAATCACTAATAGACTTGTAAAAATCTTATCACTCCACCCGTAGTTTGACTTTAGGTTGAGCAGTTTCAACACAACACTAAATTTAGAGAAGTTCTCACAACCAGCATATAACAGTTTTTCTGAGTCAGCAAATATCTGTTATAGTTTTTCTTGATCTTTTTCGTCAATACTAGTTTCACAATTACTAAACATGCCATTTATATCATCATTGACCTGATTGAAATTGTCATTATCATTAATCGTGTATGGATCATTTTTCTCTTCATCGTTATCGACTACAGTATGCGATTCTGTGATGGAACTACCAAGTGATTCTCCATGTCTTGACCAACAAGTGTAATTATACATAAAACAATGCCTACGCAGATGATACTGGATATTTTTTGTATCCTTAAATCCCTTGAAATTTTTGCATTGCATACAAGGACACAAAATAGATTCTTTTCCATTTATCACACGGTCATCTTCAGCAATCTTTAGGAAACTTTGCACACCAATCAAATATGTTGTGTGAATACGTCCAATTTCGTATATCCAGTGACTATGATCCATCTGAAATTTAGCAATAAGCAAAAAAACAAATATAAATCCACACATACACACATATATATACTAGCTGGGCTAGAAGCGTGTTGTGCGTGGCGGTTTATAGTGTGTGTCGCGTGTTGCGTACGGGTTTGACGGGAAAGCTTCGGTACACCACTTAATGGCAACGGTATTCCATGATAAATCAAAGCATAATCCTTGAGTAGAGACATCTAAATGTGGCAAAAAAGTCAGACTTGCTACCTATATATACGTGGACCAAAAATTGGCGAAAATTATGTACAAAATGGTCTAAAATTGGTGACATAGGTACCCAAATGTTTATGTAACTGATATTGACCAAAAAATGGTCAAAATGAGACCCATATGTGGAAAAAAGTCAGATCTGCTATTGGTGAAAGTTATCCACAAATGGTCCATATATATTAAAGAAATCACGTAATAACCACCTAGATTTATAGATTTATAGAGAGAAAGAAGTCAATTACCTTTAATTGCAAAATCAAAAGGGAGACGACCCTTCTCAAAGATGAAACACTGCAATCAGACAAAACGAAGAACATGTTAAAACACGTAACGAATCATTTCCAGATCATAACAAATATAGAGACTGAGAATCTAGTCATTAATGTGTCGAATGATTACAAACCGAAGAAGTATACATCAATTAAGCTCTAGGAGAGGTTGGACAGAACTCTCCGCTCAACACAAAGACAAATGACCATAAATCTACATTGCTAAGCTAGACTCCACATATTTATAGGTGACCTTGCCCAACGTACCAGCATACCAAGCGTACCATTTGGCACGCTGCTAGCGTACCAATTGTTACGCTGCATGGTACGTTGGCAACCTAGCCTAGTTCACAATCTTGACTATTACATAATTCGTACAGTAACGACCACACCCGGAACATGCTCTAACAGAAACAGAATATGAAACATAAAAACTAACAAAAATATGATATCCAAATACAAAAGAGATGGTATAAAGGAGATAAAGGAAAATGAGTGTGTAACCTCTACAATCAACATTTTAATCCCCAATCACATTGTTAGAACACAATGCAAATGTAACACAAAACAATCAAGTATTAGAAGAAAAGATAAGATATATCCTCAAAAGAGAAAGGATACGAAAGTCTGTACGAATCGCAGATTTTTGTATGATTTCTGCATTCATACAGAACTACTCCGGAAATTCCGAAGTAGTTATTGTTGGATTTAGGTGTCCAGACCCGACTAAATCAAGTACCCGACCCGGTTAAGACCCGTAAGAGTTACACCGGAGGCAACAGGTATTTAAGACCACTTACTTTTATAACCGGCAAATTCGCAGAGGAATTAATTATTTGTTTATTAAATAGTTTAATAGATAAATAATTAATTACTTATATAATTTACTATTAATCATTAAGATTAATCAAGCGACAAAAGACGACATACAATATTAATGTCATGGACGACAATAAATGATCTATTAGTTTGACTAATGTTCATTAAACATCGGCAAAAAGATAAACATTTAAAGGGTTTAAATGTTAATCTCGGAAATTAAATGGATCGACAAAAGATTAAACAAACACGAGGGACTTAACGGAAAATTAATCGGATATATATATATCTGATTAACGGAGGGGGCGAAACCCTTATCCTTCTGAGAAAAGTTTCGGCCCCCCTCCCCTCCCTCTCTCGTTCGACGCCGCCACCCACGAGCCGCCGTTGTCCTCCTTTTTCTCCATTGATTGATTCATTCGATCGCGAGAACGTTTGATCTGTCGTTCGTGATAGCGGTGTCAAGGTCTACCAAAAACATTTGTAATAACCCTAATCTAACACTTAATTATAGTATAAAGAAGAGGGGTCGAACACAGGGAACAATGGTTGATATCAGTTTAAACGGTGAAAATAATTAAACAGTGGCTTGCGTTGCCTATGCAAAAATGAGTTGTAGTGGGATGTTGTTAACATTTAAAGAAAAAGTAACCAACTTCAGGATCCTAGTCTATCAACATGTGCAACCCAATTATCAATTTAGATGAAAATAATGTCAAACACTATTCAGCATATAATTAATCGAAGTGATATTCAATTCGTTGTTGTTGAATCAATGACTATATGAATACCTAAATATGAATACTGCACTATGCATCAAGATCGATCAATAGGTCACACAATAGATAATCTATTCAATTGATGAAATCAACACAAGTCATAATTCAATAAATATTTTAATTCGATTAATTGCAAGGAATCAAATTACATAAAATGAGTCCTTCATCACAATTGAAAATCAATCATAAGCACATGTCAATAGACTATTCACCCAAAGTCAGTTACAAGAAATTTAGCTACTCATGACTAAAGACAAAAATAATTCATAAGAATGAACCATGATTCGATTACGAGATTTTGATGTTGGAATGATGATATGATGGTAGTGGAGATCTCCCAATCGCCTCCTTCTGTTCTCTCTTTGCCGTCACTGTTGAATGATAATCCCCAACCCTAATGATTTTTTAATATATATATGGGCCGAAATATCGCTAAAAAAATAAGACGCGGAGTCACTACGCTCGGAGCGCCCCCTGGGCCGCTCTTAGCGCTCTTACAACTGTGGCTAGCGCTTGAAGCGCCACCTTGACCGCATGGAGCGGTTTGGTTACTGGAAACCCCGCTCGGAACCCCGTGGAGCGCCTCTCTAGCCGCTTGGAGCGCCCCGGTTGAGTGTGCCAGCGCTTGAAGCGCCAATAGGGCCGCTAGGATCACCCTATGTGGATCTATCTTCTGTGTCTTGTCTCATTTCACTCCCAAGCCATCTTGAACATCCAAACTTGTTTTCACCTGCTTCTAGCACTTCATTAACTCCCTTTTTATACTCTGAGTCATCAGTAACACTCAAGTCTCCGAACCCGTTTCATCCAAACTCCGACATGTAGTCCCGAACTCCAAATAAAAGCCATTTTCGCCACTTTGAGCGCCAACACCTACAAAATCCTCAATTACACAACGTAATACCAACCAAATGCATAAAATAACTAAAACTCATGAATTAAGCACAATAAAGGTCGGTTTTCA
The DNA here is from genome assembly GCA_039602395.1 of Deinandra increscens subsp. villosa. NCBI lineage: Eukaryota > Viridiplantae > Streptophyta > Magnoliopsida > Asterales > Asteraceae > Deinandra > Deinandra increscens. The sequence goes on from JBCNJP010000027.1 coordinate 71,758,256, forward strand.
ACCCACACATCACATCCCCACACTTGCTTCTCACTTTCCCTCAAGTGAGACTGTTTTTTTAAAGTAAAACCATTTTCAAAAACGAAGCACATAACCACCAAATCCATTCTACAATTCCATCCCGAGGCTATAACCGATCTCAATAAAGATTTATACTTCAATAGAATTTTACCAATTGAGTAACTTTTCAACCATTCATAACACAGACCCTCAATGCCCAAATAAAGTTTACTAAACCTATGGCTGCTCTCTTGCACGACACACGCCCCTCACAATGCACGCTCCTCTCAGTTGTATCTGGAATAGCAAATAGTGTGCTATATTTTGTGATCACTCAACCGTTGGTTCAACAATCTTAGCATAAGCTTGTATCATGATCAAGTCTCCACCAACCAACACGAAACAATACACAAATCAAGAGGACTTAAATGGGTTGTAATGTCAGGCTCGGGGTTAAGGTAGGGATTAGGGATTTTGAAGTGGCTAAAGTGAATGAAATTTGACTGACCACGCTATCAATTATTCACTAACTAAGCACAATGGGTCAGATTGACCCGTTAACAACTACTATCATTTTTTTTTGTACCTCATAATTCAGTCAAACTTGACCTAATTAATTAGCATTTTCTGAATTTTCTCTTATTCTTTCTTCTTTTTTTTTTCAAACAGCAACGAACTCAAGTGAAGTTCCGATTCCTACTAAGCTGAGCTATAATTGCTATAAAACAGAAACTAAGACAGTCAATCGGATCGAGCTCAGATTTCATCACACGGTTTGACAATAAAAATAAGGGCTAAACAGAAAAGGGATATGGGTTAAATGGGTCAACAAATGAAACAACTAAGGCTCAACAGGGCATCTATGGGATAATGTAGGGTAGGGAATTAAACAAAAAGAAAGGCTAAAAACAACAAAGGGGTTAATCCTAATGCCTCAATCATTTTTGTGCAAATTCCGGTTCATGATCTCGACAAGTATACGTGACACAAGTTCTACAAGAATATGCTACCCCAAGGTTCCCTCAAAATATCTAGTCATCTATAACAAATAAGGCTCAATATGTACTCACGGAAACGGTGGGATTAGGGTTACCGACATGATCATGCAAGTTTGCTAACCTAAGGCTTAGCTCACCCTATTTAGGCATTCTTTCAAGCGTGCCACCAACCCAAAAGTCACTAAACAACTATTTATAGCCACTCTAAGAGATCAATTTTTAACCCCAGGATTCAACCATCCAACCGTTCACCCATTTTGGAGAAAAATAAAAATGTTCGAATTTTTTTCAAATTCTTAAATTTTTGCAATTTGTATCATTTCTCCAAATTCTCCAAATGTGCTTCCCCATCCCCACACTTGGGATACATTGTCCCCAATGTATGGGTTTTTCACAAAAGATAATTAAAACAGTCTCAAATGAATCCTCCCAACACCCCTCTTAACCCGATGTGTGCTTTTACTAACTTAACCAACCCGTAAAATCTCAACACCTCCCAACCTCCCAGAAAAATCACCATTATATTCACATCATCCAACAATGATAACAACTCAAGTTATGGAGAGAATACATCACCCGATTAAACATCTTCAGTTTCGAACTCGGGTCACATGCACCTCATTCATAGCTAATCAAAATCTGCAAAAGTCAAAACTCACAAGAAAACATTAAAAGACCTAACTCACTTTCGTAGGAATCACGGTTGCATTTAGCATATGCAACAAACCGTTAAACCCCCCGATAGCTCGGGTGGACGAGTTGTGTCTCGTTAGGGTTTGTAGTGAACAACACCCACAAAGTTCAAGTGAATTCGAAAAAGAAAAACTAAAAATAACGAATGAAATATAC
>JBCNJP010000027.1:71760602-71835163 GCA_039602395.1 Deinandra increscens subsp. villosa
CTCCCAAGCGAGTCACTCTTAAACACCTACAATCGTTTTGCAGCAATAATTAACAATCTAAGAAAGTTCAATGTTTCTAAATCTAATGAGGAAAATAACATTAAATTTATCAAAATTAGTCTTCATGAATGGAGAAGTCTAACCATGACTCTTCAGTTAACTTTGGATTTAGAAGAAAAAAATCTAAATGATCTCTTCTGTATTCTAGACTCTCAAGAATCTAAGATACTGGACATCTCAAAATCCAAAGTGGATCCACTGGCTCTTTACTTTGAAAAGAGAAAAAGAAACACCAAACAAGAGTCAAAACACTCAAAAAAGAAAGAATTAAGTGACTCGGAAAATGAATAGTATGAAAGTGAAACCGAAAATGAGTCATTTGAAAAATCACTGGCATTACTGACCAAAGAGTTTGGTAGATTAAAAAAGAATCCTTCTTGGTCAACCAGAAACAATTTTTCAAAAAATGAAGATAGCAAGAAATAATCATCTGAATACAAAATCAAAATGTGGAATAATGGGTCACTATGCCTCAGAATGCAAAATCAAAAGACTTAAAGATGCTGCATACTATAAAAAGAAATATTAACAGGCCATGCAGAAAGAAAAGGCATTAATGGCTGAGATTGAGAACTGGGACCCAGAGTCATCATCAGATGAAGAATGTCATTCCAACAGATGTTTCATGACCAACAATGAATCTCTCTCCACTGATCTCTCTGAAACCTCACATGAAAAACAAGTAAGTTCCTTTCACACTGATGTAATCTTTCAATTCAACAACATGTCAATAAATCACAAGGTTCTTCAAGAAAACTCTGAAAGAAACAAACTTTTAAAAGAAAACAAGTTTAAAAATTTTGAAGAAGAAATTAGCTCTCTCATATCTGAACTTCATCAACTAAAAGAGGAGAGAGTAAAAGAATTGTTAAGATTAAGACAACTAGAAACACAAAACTTGAGCAACAAAGCCAAAATTGATCACTATGAGACTGAACGTGCAACTTTATATCAAAGGTTGCACATGAAAAAAATAATAATAAACAGCCTCATAAATGCTCATGATCAACTTGAAAATATGACAAACACACCAAGGAATTATGGTAAAGGGATCGAGTATGTACAAGGGACAAAAAACTCCAAGACTGCCTTTGTAAAAAGCAACAGTCAAAATGAATCACAACTGGACAACTATACCAAAAACAAAAGTCTAGTTTCTGAAACTCCAATTAACACTCAGTCCAACCCAGATGACTCTAACAAAACCAAATCTGGGTTAACCAGCTACTCAAGTCAAAATCTTGAAAGTTTTGGAGAAAGTACCATATACAAGCACTGCATGTGTAATTAAATGGTAAAACTGATTGGAAAACACTACAACATAAAACAAATGCACTCTGCAAACTCTAACACCTCTTTAAGTGTGTCTTCTAAGTCTGTAAAAATAAAAAGAAAGAAAGAAACCACTGGAACAATAAACAAAAACAAATGGGTTCCAAAAACCAAATAAATACTTTTTTCAAAAGTTGCACATATATATTTTAGAATTTATGAAGAATATCTGAACCAACTAAAGGACTCTCATCCCTGCACATATCTAGGGGGAGTCTTTTCTTTTTCTTTTTCTTTTTGTAACATGTTCCTTATTAATATTTTTTTCTTTTCTTTCTTTCTTCTAATATCAATAAATGATCTCAAAAAGACACTTGTCACTTTCTAAATCTCTCTTAAAAAGTTAATTTTCTCTTCCTAATAAGAAATGATGCCCATCAAATCATATACTTAAATGAAAATAGGCATATCAGGAAACAAATCTTTGTGAGTTAATTAGGCACCCAAAAGAGGTAATAATAACTCTAAAATAGGAGAATGATGAAAATAAGAGTTAATTCCCTCTCACAAACCATCCCAACTACCTCCATCAGAAGCCTAAGCAGCTGACAAACCCAAAAGTTTTACTACCAAATATCAGACCTATGAACTCGTCCCGATCACAAATAGATGGATATCACTCTCTAGTCATCCAAGTTCACATCCAAACAAACCCAATCTTCATTCAAATCTTCATCAGAAAATTGACTTTCGAGCTTTGTTAGAAAGACAAGCCTTCCAAATCCCACTTCTCCAAACTCACAACCTTTGTCTTCATACTTCCAACCATTAGCAAACCTTTACTAGAATGATGAGGTTCTTGCAAACCTGCGCCATTGGCTTTGTACTTACTCAAAACACTCCCTTCAGATACGAAGTTTACAGGGAATTCTGGGTCAATGCAAGATCTGATCCCAACCTACCTGGAAGCTCAATAAGAAAATGGGTGAACCACCTTTCCTTTGAAGTCACTGAGGACTCCATTCGATCCGCTCTCAATCTAAATGACAGAAAAAGGAGTCACTTACTTCAACAGGGCCCAAGTCATTGAAACTTTCATTGACATTGGGTATGATGGAGAATTTTCGAAGAACATGCCAACAAATTCTACCTTCCCCCATCTGGAAAATTTTCTTCTCTCAAATTCAGCTCTGCTTCTCCTCCCGGGTCAATAATCATCATCTTGCTGACCAAGATACCCAAATGGTCATGTATGCTCTAATTCACGGACTAAACATGAACTTCTCTCACTATCTTCTACATACCATGAAAAACAACTGCTACCTCCATGTAGAAGAGAGAGTTATTCTATATCCCCGTTTCATGACAAGCATAATTTCCCAAGCCAAGAAATGGGAAGGAATTCCACGCAACTATCACACTCAACTCTTACCCTCTCAAGGTATCTTGGTCTTCATATCACTGGACTTCCAAATGACACAATAGAGGAAGAAGATGAGTGCCTAAAACCTATCTCTCATAATAACATTCCCCTCCAACTTGAAGCCATAGCACATCCTCCTGTGCCCACCAGAATTATCCTACCCTGTACTTGTAGAACTGCATGCTCTCACTTAAACTTAATGTTTAAATAAGTTCTGTACTAGGTGTTTTTTTGTTAAAATAAATCTTTTGGGGTTGTTTCCAGAAAAAGCTCAAATTGTGTTAATTTAAAACATCACAGCTAAAAAATATGTGCTTTCTCACTGAGAAACAAGTCATACAGAACAACTCCGGAATTTCCAAAGTAGTTATGTACAGAAGCTGGAGTGCTAGTATGAAATAAAACGGGGAGGAAAAACTTTTTGATGCACTCTCACACTCACACACACACAAAAAAAAAAGGGGGGGGGGGGGGCACTTAAAGAAAGGGAAATAAGGATGAACCGGGGAACAATAATTTCCATTGTGATTGTTGAAGAACACATTTGATCTCTGCTGAAAATTCTTTTTCTCTCAAAATTTGGGATCAAAATTAATCCTTCATCAAGATCACTAGTAATCCCAAACGACAATAAAGATGTTAAAAGCTCCTAATGAATAGGAATGGTAACTTTTACAGTTACGAGGATAATTAATGATCCAACGGATATCCGTTTCACCACCCAGTCAATCCAATCGGTGAAAAATAGCCGTTAAAAACCCTAGAATCTCTCTCCTCCCATAAAAACCTCACTCACTCTCTAAATTAAATACTGTTCCTAAAATCATCATCTTCACCAAGCAAAGCATCTCCTCGAAACAATCAACATGGCATCATCTTGTCAAATCTCCCCATTCAGAACATTCAACATCGAGCAAAACAATATGCGAGCAAACCTAAATCCACCGGCTTACTCCAACGATATACACATCATCATATAAGCACTTCGATACTCACCTCTCATGACAGCTCTCACTGAAGATGAAGAAATTACTAAAGAAATTCTTATGAATGTCTGGTCAACCATAGAAGTAAAAACTAAAACCGTGAACAAGAAGGTACGGATTGAAGCACGCATTGAAAACCATGATCGATCCACAACAACTCTACAATTTTCAGAAGAAGACTTCAGAGAAGTTGTTTACCTCAAAGCACCAGAAGATCCTGCTCAACCCCCAAATAAAACAAAAATCCTCAAAATCATCAATTTATTGAACAAAGGAACAAGCTTTACCACAGTCTCTGGAATAAACATCAATCAACTGGAGAGAAAGTGGAAGCTGATGATGCACACTCTAATCTACAGCCTAACAGCAAAAGTTGGATCATCAGATCAGGCTAGTGAATCAGTATACTCCATAATGGTCGCTCTAATCTTGAATAAAAGTGTAGATTATGGAGCTATACTGTGGAAGTATATAGTGAAAAAATTTGAAGATAAACACAAGAAAAAGAAGGAAACTGGTCACATTCCATTTATCGGATTCCTTTCTCTTCTCATCTTTAAAAAATCTCAGGAAGAATCACTAGCTATGACAGGAGCTAAACACAAGTCAACCACTCTGAAAATTCTGAAGAAGTTTGAATCAGGTACAATTCATTCTATATCCTTTGTACCTTCTTCATTACTATCAAATATACCATATGAATCGCCAGTTCTGATAAAGTACAAAGAAGGTATAGAACTACAAAAACAGTACTCATCTGAACCTGAACAACCAATCCCTAGACACAGCCCAAACATCCCAATTTTCTGAATCAGTCAATCGGAACATAAATTCACCAGACTCTCCCAAATCAACTCATAACCTCAGCCTACAAATATTTCAACCTCAGTCCACCAAATCACCTCCTCACATCCATATTCCTAAAATAGCCACCAAGCCTAGCCTGTTAGATGACTATGAAAGTCATTAGCAAACATCAACAAGTGGAGACTCAATGAGTCAAGGAAGCTTGGAAAGAATCCATAGGGATTGGTTCCCTAAAGATTCATCACATGAACATTCCGAAAAGAATATTCAAACAACATACGAGTCTGAATCTTCCAAGATAAAGACAATGAATGTGGAAGACCTAGGAACATCAAATATCTCTGGTTCTCGAGGCACTAATAAAACTCTTAACAGAGAATTTGTTAATCAAACAATTGGACATGTGTTGTCCACTAGTGTGTTAGAAGGAGAAAGATCATCTGTTGATCCCTCTCCAAGCTTACCCAGTATCCTACTCAAAACCGATCCCTTAAATTATTCTCAAACAATCAGAGAGAAAATATTTACCTTCAAAAGAGATCAGAAAATTGATCTTCATGAATTAGGAAAACTCAATTCCTTAAACTCAGATAAGCTCATGAAGGTGGAAAGAATCAATGCTCAAAACACCAATCAACTAACTACTCTAGCAGATGAGTTGAAAACTTGGAAAGAAGAACTCAGAGAAGAGGCCAATAAGATCTCAGAAGACATCAACAAAAGTCTCCAAAAGCTGCCATCTGTAGACACAAGTGGTGATGAATCAATGATCAAAAAACTTGTCTACAGAACTAATAATCAAGAAAATGACTCTTGAAGATATGGGCAGAAATCAAGCAAAGGAGGCACAAGAGGTAATAAAGTTGGTCAGAAGCAATCTGACAAGAAATAAAATGACCTCAATAAAGTTGGAAATCAAACACTCCTTTCAAGAAGATCAGCTGAGAGAAATAGAAAGAGAGTGGAAACAAAAGATAAAAGGAACATATGAGAAAACAAAGCTAACCACAATCCCTGTTCAACCTCCAACAAAGAACACAAGGTTTTAAAGCAATGACCCAATTGAATAAGAAGAGGAGGAAGAACAACTCAAGAGGAAAAATTCAAAGAAATGCAAACCTCCATCTCAAGCTTATGAAGGTATGCCTCCTCCTCCACCTCATTCTTCCCCTAAATCACCAACAAAAATTGCTAAGAAAACAAATGCTTCTTAACCCCTCTCCACTGGAACAACAAAGGAAAACCTAGCTAAGAAGACTCAAATGCAATCATCTTCATTAGCTGGATCTTTCATATATGGATCCGCCTTTGAAGATGATTACACTGAAAAACAGTTAATGCAAAAAAATCATCTAGAAATAAGTTAGAGAGCTGCAAGAGAAACTGTTAAAAAGGGAAGAAGACAGAACTACAATGAGTCCTCTTTCAATTAATAACAAGACACCTATGGGTAGATCACTTCAACTGGTACATAGTCAGGACATATGATGAAAGCATCAAAGAATTCACTGATAAAGATCTACAGCAATTGAATCCAATACAGTTGGTATCATCTATAAGGTTCTTTTCAAATCAACCCTTAAAAACAGAAAGGGTAAGCACTGCTTTACACTAAGGAATTCAAGCTGGAAAAAGGATGTTTAGAAGACAAGCTCAGGTGGATGTTTAATTAGCAAAAGAATTTCACATCCCTCTACTGTTTTTAACAAAGCCAAATGAAAATATCCACCCTGAAGTCTCATGGAGGGGATCCAGAACAACATTTCTCGGCCAAAACCCTGGTATATGCTTTAGAGATCACTCTGAAGAAAGAAGGTTCTTCAGGCTAAAAGAAAAACAAAAATATACAAATCTAGCCTTAGAATTCTTCTTTGTTTATTTTAGAAAAATGCAAGGCAAACAATAGCAGAACCAATGAAGTCATCAAAGCAGAAATAGAAGCCTTGATAAAAGACAGAACAGTCTTCCGAACAATACTAGAAGAATGCACTAAAGATTACAGATTTGAAATTAACTCACTCACCGGTAGGGCAAAAATCAGAAAAGACTTGTAAAATATAGATTATGGTAGGCAAGAATTCTTCTTAATTCAGTATAAAGATCAATGAGAATGATCTATGCATCCTTTATTTTCTCTTTTTGTTTATTTTCTTCAAATACTTAGGGGGAGATTGTTAGAACACAATTCAAATGTAACACAAAACAGTCAAGTATTAGAAGAAAAGGTAAGATATATCCTCAAAAGTGAAAGGATACGAAAGTCTGTACGAATTACAGATTTCTGTATGATTTCTAAATTCATACAAAACTACTCTGGAAATTCCGAAGTAGTTCTGTACAAATTAAACTCTACTGAAATCGTCATTTTTGTAGAAGGGTTCTAATGGGAAACATTAATGATCTTCAAAGAAGAGTCCTGAAGGAGTTCTGGACTATCAGAAGACAAAGATCACCAGAAGAACAAATTCTGTCTTTGTGTGAAGAACAAGCAAATTAAACACCAACTTGGCATTTATCACGAAAGCAGTTGAAGACAGTTGAAAAAGAGATAAATTGAATATCCTCAATTTATCTCTATATACTCAGACACGCTCCAAATTCAACCGACCTCAACCATCTTATCTAATGCAACTTGCCACATCTTCCTATAAATAGCAAGCTGACTTCACCAAACAAAGCAAGTAAACAAGCATACAATTCAGTATCTTCTCAAAGCAATTACAACTTACTCCCATAGAAAAGTTATTTCTGTTGATACATTGTTATACTATAAACTCATGTAAACCATTATTTACATTTGAGATATACTTTCTACAACTTACTCCCATAGAAAAGTTATTTATGAATTGATGTCTTCCAATTTGATTTACTTTCTGCAACTTGTTTATCTTGTTTAAATCAAATTGTGCCAACATTATTAAAGAGCCCCTCACGGGACCCAACACACATACATGGCCTTAATGTTGTTGTACTGTTCACCGTTTCTATAAATACAGTGGTGAAGATATGAAGAACATCAAACTTCTGTTGAACGAATCCTGAATCGTATGATGAATAAATAGATAATAATTAAAGATTACCTGTTTGGCGGATAGTTGATGTCAGTGCTGTGTAGATAATCCATCTAATACGCTGATCGGGTTCCCGTTTAGGGTGTACGATTAGGATAGAGATTAGGTGGGGAGACCCACCAACTTTAGAGAGGCAGAGAGCTCTATATTTATACACCCAAGGGGAAACCCTAATTCTATTAGTAAGGGCAATTACGTCCATCGAATAAATGCCTAATAGGGTAATAAGATCAATGATTAAATAAGATAAATGATTAAGGACATATATATATATATATACGTAAATATATATACTAAGAAAATATATTCCAACATTCTCTCACTTGGCAGAATAATCATTTATGATGAGTTATTAGATAAGCCCGATCAGGGTTTAATACTCATTTCAATTTTAAACCAAAATTACAGCAGAAGAATACAGTCATAGAGTTGGCTATTCAATTCAAGACCCTCATTAATCATACTACAATCCCAAATTTAAAATTCAAAAATAAATTTAGAATCAATGACAAGAACAAGCCCTTAACGTTGATTTGTATATAAACTGTCTTTATGTCCCATTAGGCATGCGTAACATATTCAGAGACAAAAAAATCAAAACGGTGAGGAATAATTCATAACTAGTCATTCATATTGTGATATGCCTGGTCATTAGTAAACCTCGTGTTCAATATGAGCTCTTAGAAAAGACTTATTAGGATAGACCTTTAGTTATAGGATCCTTAACCATATCATGAATATTTTCAATACAAGGACTTAGTTTCCTCTACATGTTCTTAAATGAACAATAACCTTGTATCAAAAATTTAATGCAGCTCCGCTCAAAACTGTTATTGTTTTCAGAGATTAGGGTAGCTGACTTTATCACATTAAGACTTCAATATGTTATTTATCTGGAGTTTAGGAATCTAGTGATAAATTTACCAACAACGTTTAGTGACAAACATATTATGTCATAACTTAGGTTGTTGTTATCAGTTTCTTATGACTCGTCCATAATCCATTAGATAAATCTATCCGCAGACATAAGGATATACCCCTGAGTTGACATTCCATATCCTTTGATTACAATAAAGTCAAAATGTAGAGATAGTCAACTACTTTAAGTTTCTCACTTCTTCTATAGTTCAAATTTTGTAGTCTTTTGTTTCTTATAGATATTGAAATGCCATCTTAGATTCTTTATAATGAACTAACATTAGGAAATGATTTTAATCATTTCTAGTATTTCAGCAATATACGCAATATCTAAACGAGTATAAACTTGAACATATGTAAGACTTCTAACTAATGAAGCATTAGATTTAATTGCTTGAACCTTTATTATTAATCTCCTAGAGTGAAAGTGCGTGAGCGGTGGATCGTCTACTCAATCGTATCAAAATCAATGTATAAACGAATGAACACAATGAGTAAATACAAACTGTTTTGTATTAGACCACAGAGTACAATATCTGACTAGAAGCTCAAGAAGTACAAGTGCTAACACAAGACAAACTATTTATACTAAACATAAACCCGATCTGCCGAACCTCATGTTCGGACCACGTTCAGACGTATCCGAACTCTGAGTTCGCCTAGGGTTCAGACACAGCAAGTTGTCTTGTATTTGATACTTCACATGATGATCAGGAACCATGTATCTACAAACTCCCCTTCGACATGTGCACTATCAGCTTCCACTTTAAAACTTGTATCTTGTATCTTCAATCAAACTCTCTCTTGACTTTCGATGAGTTCAATCCTGAATACTTGATATTGCATCGTGTGTAATCTCTTTATCAACAGTTTCAGAAGGCTTGAAGTTGTGATGTTCTCTTTCCACTTAGAGACCCGCCAACATAAATAATCTTGGTGAAAAACATCTCTTTGAGACTCTAAGATATTTTGATTTTGAAATTGATTTTGTATTCCGTGTTGATCAATCGAAAAGAAATAAGAAATAAAATCTTTTTGATATTTAGAAAGTTTATTTCAAAACACACCTAAAATCTTTTTGGTATTTTCTGATATGAAATGTAAATGCAATACAGAATCAGACACTATTTTTGTCTTTTGTGAGAAAGATCATAACTTGAGATCATGTTGGACATAACATGCTGAACTACATTTCAATTTTGATTATTGTAGCACATAAGCCATGTCGACTGCAGATATAATTTGTCCAACTTTAAACTCAGGCAGAATCATACTCATAACATCTAAATATGTTAAGGTATTGATTAAATTTGCATTGACTAGTGTACCCCACACTATCAGACATACTCCGATATGCTTTGCTTATCACATTTTATGATTTTACTTGTGCTTTTAACACATAGTAAATGTATTCATGATATAGTCAACTGTGTTCCATGCAAAAAGAAATAAGAACGTTAAATCGTCTACCTTAAGGTCAATCTTTCGATACGCAGATAAGGCCTCAGATTTAACAAAATAAGAAAAACAAAAGAAGTTGAAATTGTATAACCCAACAACAATCAAGTCGGTGCTCTAGCACGCGCATAGAAAGTCCGATGAGTTATACGAAACACCAAAGAAAATAAAGCAGAACGTCAAATGAACAACGATCAGGTCGATCTTTCGATACGCAGAGAAAGTCCGATCGTTTGACAAAATAAAGAAAATCAAACAAGTTTAAACCTTTGCAAAATGATCACATGTATACACAATGACTACTTATTTTACTTTTCACATATCTTTCTCTTTATATATCATGAGATACGCATCAAGATGTTGTCCACTAGGTCAAGCATCAGATTTAGTAAATATCACATTTGAAAACTTTCTGATTTGTCGAGCCTACCTTACACATCGATCAAATGGTATTATGACTTTTTCATCTATTTTATCCATGAGCTAGATGATGTAAGACAATGTACCATCATTTCCCAATCATGTCGGATACAATTTCTCATTTTTCAATTTTTTTTGGATTTTTGCATTTTTCAATGTTTTGTCTGTTCAAATTTCTTCGCCTAAAAATGACAACTCTATTTATAGATTTTCATTTTTACCAGTTTCAACTGGCGTACTTGGTTTAGACCAAGACGGTTTACGAGTTGATTTGACCTTTGGAGACCATGGTTCATAAAAAATCTGACCTTTGTTATCCACATATTTAGCAGTGTTGTGGATATATGCAGTCGTTGGACAATCAGCAGCAAGATGTCCAGGCTGACGACATGCATAACAAAGTCGTTCTCAGAAAATATTTGAAAAATTCTGTGAATTTTGAAAACCAGAGGAATGTTCAGAATCAAAATTATCAAAGAAATCATCATAGGAATCATACTTAGGAGATGGAATCCTTGAAGATGATGACCTTCCAGAATAATAAGATTTGTCCTACGGAGGAGGTGATTTCTATGGAACCTTAACTTTGGAAATCTTTGCTGCTTTTTCTGGCTTCTTATTTTGAACCGGTACTTCCTTGACCTGAAAACCCAAACCTTTGTTTTTATAACCAGACGTCTTTGATGAACTTGAAGAAGAACTAGAAGCTTCTCCCCCCTTAGCTTCTCTAGTAAATCTAGCTTTGATGTCTTTCAGTTTGTTCTTTTCCACCAAAACTTTTTCTTCTTCAGTTGCAGAGGAAATACTTGAACCACTGTTATAAAAAATCTGTTCATTTTCCAAGAAAATAGATTTAGAATTAAACTTTGGAGCTTCGCCCAAAGGTTTTTTCTTTTTCTCAGACTTTGATTTCTTCTTTTTTGATAAAGTGGCAAACTTTGAATAATCATGCAATTCATATTTAGGATCTAGCGGAGTAGATGTAAATTCAGATAAATCCAACGGTTGAGGAACCATATGAATATCATCCTTTTTGGAACTATCTTCACTCCGATCCTGTTTGTATAAGAAATTCAACAAAGTAGACGAAAAATTATAATTCTTCACTTTCCTTATTAACTCCAAAATTTCCAACTTCAATTCAGAGATTTTCTGTTGAGCATCAAACACTTCTTTTTGGGACTTGATGAACTTTGCATTGAGATCATCATACTCGTATGTTTGTAACTTCCGGATCTCACATTCAGCAAATAATTCCTCAAGCACACTTTCTCTTTTCTTCTTGAAAGTTTCAATGTCTTCACGATAAAGAACATTTTCATCTTAAAGTGTAGAAATCTTGTTTTGAAGTTTCTCAATGGTAGCAACCGATTCAACAACAAGTGCATTAGCTTTTTCAGACTTTTGTTGGACCGGATAGCTCTTCTCAAATAGATTTTCAAAATCTTGTGCTGCATCTATCTCTTCAGCTTTGGCTTTCTCACACTCTTCAGCCAATATACTCTTTTCTTTCAAAACATCCTCATGAGCATGAACCAATTCATAATATTTCTTTTGAAATCCTTCCAATTCTTTCTTTAAGAGTTGCATTCTTCTTACCCAATCTTATACATTCAAGACATTTTGATTCTTCGACTTTAACTTCTTTGATCATTGATATTGTCGAATTGGAATCAGAATCAGTCAGAATGCTATCATCATCATCATGACGAGCAGTCAATGCAATAGTAAAAGGAGCATGTTTCATTTTTGTTTCTGAATCCACATTCTAGGCAAACTCATCTGGATGCCAAAACATTTCAGTCAGTTTTTTGTCAAAAGAAATAGATTTCTTCTCAACCTTGTGAGCTTCATTTGGTGAATGAATCACCAAATGAGCATGTTGACCAGACTTTAATTTATTTTCAGTTGAACTCGGACATTCTCGTGCTAAATGTCCATCTACATAACACTTATAACATTTAACCTTTGATTTGTCTAGACCAATTTTTCCATCCTGAATAATCTCTTTTTGCCAGTTCTATTGAAAAATTTCTTCGTTCTTCGAACCAACATAGCATACTGCCAGTTCAAATTCATTTCTTCCAGATGATCATAATTAATTTGATCAAAATCTTCATTGGTCAATTCTGCGTTACTTACCGAAGCAGTAATAACACCAAAATATGAAGATACCAATGCAGACATTAATGCATTATAATCATCAGTAGTTTGAGCAGACAAAGTATTTTGAGTTGAAGAACTAGGGAAAGAAATAGTACAACCAGCAGAATAACTATGAGTTTCAGATTTACCTGCAATGAATGCTGTATTTTGAACTCGTGCAGGAAGTGACTTTGAACTAAGAATATTAGATTTCCCAACATTCATGGTTGAATCATTGTCACCATAATACACCGCAGGATTTTGAACTCGTGCAGGAAGTGACTTGTTCACCATTAACTCCATATCCCTTGGATTCTTTGGGGGTCCTAATTTAGACACCCAATTTTTTTTTCTGGACACCGCCCAAACCACCACGATCAGGCCAAACCGTGGCGTTTGTGCATGCCGAACCACTACGTTGAACCCTAACCACCAAGGATTAGCTGACACACTTTGATTACTGTGAAACTTTAAAGCTAACCACCACGGTTTGCCCAAACCGTGGGGTTAAGCTTGGATTTTTTTTGGGATTGTTGCAATCATTGAAAACTCAAACCCGGGGTTTAGCCCAAACCGTGGGGTTAAGCTTTTTGAATTTTTTTGCCAACTTTTTTTTCTCTTTTGCTCTCTAACTTTTTTGTTCAATGAATTTCCCTAACTTTTTTTTGCCAGCTTTCTGAATTTCTGAATTCTGAATTTTTTAAATAATAAGTTATAATAATACTTTAATAATAATAATAATGAAAAAAACAAATTTTAAATATTTTTAAAAAACCGAACCGCCTCATATAGGCCTTAACCCAGGGGTTGGGTTCAACGGATACCCCCCATATAGGCCAAACCGTGGGGGCTAAAAAGAATACCGGGATTTTGAACCACCCAAACCGCCCCATATTGGCCAAACCACCCCATTTAGGCCTTGTCAGATTGCTGAAAAAGTTGGGCAGAAACCGCCCCCTTTGCCCAAACCGCCACGGTTACTGTACCATGTCAAATCTCTATTCCTTGTACTGAGAATCCCTGCAAGTTTGTTAGAACCACCACGGTTTGGGCAAATCGTGACGGTTAGGTACCAAAAATTGCCTCGTGGTCTGCACTAAATGATTGGGTGGGAAACAGTTAAAGCTAACCATGGCGGTTAGGCCAAACCGCCGGGAAGGCCGGTGCACAACAAAAAAATTAAGGTGACCGTAGAGAAGGGCTTCTTTGAACCAAATCATTAAATGACAATCCTGGATATTCTTTATCATGAGTGATCATCATTACATAATTCTCCCATTTTTTAGGCAAAGCCTCCAAAATCTTTTCTTTTATATCAGCTTCTTCTTTTGTATGATTCACCAAACACATTTCACTCATTAAATGAGCGAATCTTGCAATTAGATTTTAATCGATTCATTTTGATAATGCTTGAAGCTATCAAATTCCTTCTTCAAAACCTTTTGTCGAATTTTCTTATATTGGTCATTGCCTTCACATCGCTTTTCCAATGCATCTCACAAACTCTTCGATGTATAGTTACCCAAAAATTGATGTAGTAACTCTTTATGTAATGCCATTGTCAAAGTACCATACGCCTTTTTCTCAGCTTGATATGCTTTCTTTTGTTCAGAAGTAAGTTTTCTTTGAAGAATTGGCTCCCCGGTTTCATCTTTAGGATAGACATATTGATCAGAAAATGCCAACCACATATCAATATCATTTGTATCCACATTTGCATCAAACCATTTAACCCAACTATGATAATCTTCCAATTTGAGCAATTTGGTAACTTTCTGACTTGTTCTGATTTCAGTATCATAGTTCATCATAGTTTGCATCGTAGCTTGCGCCAAAATCTGAATTGCTGCAAATGCTTGAAAATCACTCATCTTGTCCGAAAACTTGTATATCAAAATTTCAAACCCAAAAATGAAGGTCTTAGAAGTGAATTTTGGGTACCAAAACGGAGGGTACTGGCTGTTAGGCAAATAAAAAAAATAGATCTTTCCGAGGCGGTCGTTTTGGCTGGTATTAGCTCCCGTAACACTTTACGGTTCTCAAGTTACGTCAGTTTTCGTGACACCTTCCAAAAATCCTGATTACTGTTTACCCGGACCTCAGCGAACTTGATCCGAACGTCTTCCGAACCTTAACCGAACTTGGTTGACCGAACTTCAACCGAACCTTATCTGAACTTAATGAATAGCCGAACGTCAGCCGAACTTCGTACGATCGTGAGCCGAACACTGATCGAACCTATAGAAACAGCTGAACGTTATCCGAACCTCGAGTTTGGAGCAGTTATGTGGGCGAACTTCAGACACTAGCCGAACTCGAACGTACCAAACTCATCTTCGACTCAAATTTTGAGATTTTCAGTGTTTTTGGATGAGATTTCCGACGGGAATTGAAGTAAACTCAATGGAAACAATATAGGAGACGATTTTTCACGAAAGGCACACTCGAGAAAATCAAACAAACTAAAAAATGAGTAATATTTTCTCAAAACTTCAAGAAACAGAGATTTCTGACTAGTAGATTGAACCTAATGCTCTGATACCACTTGAAAGTGCGTGAGCGGTGGATCGTCTACTCAATCGTATCGAAATCAATGTATAAAGGAATGAACACAATGAGTAAATATAAACTGTTTTGTATTAGACCACAGAGAACCACGGAGTACAAGATCTGACTAGAAGCTCAAGAAGTAAAGTGCTAACACAAGACAAACTATTTATACTAAACAAAAACCCGATTTTCCGAACCTCAGGTTCAGACCACATTCGGACGTATCCGAACTCTGAGTTCGCCTAGGGTTCGGAACATAGCAAGTTGTCTTGTATTTGATACTTCACATGACGACCAGGAACCATGTATCTACATAGAGTTACAGACTGAGAGTAACGTTGCATGTTGTAATGTGTTAAACACATGGTTAAATTTTATGAGACTTAATTAGTGTCTCGTTAGGTTGATCTTGATTTATTTTGATGCTTATTGTATAAGAAGCATCTCCAAGATTTTAATGTCAAGATTATGCGAGAATAAGTCGCCTTGACTCATACAACAAAACTAACATATTACTTGCCTAAAATTATGTATATAAGGGCAAGTGTTGTATTAGTTTCTCCCGCTCATCTTAAGGTAGGTCCATTAATCTACTTATTCTTGATAAAGAATGATTACATTTATAATTTCATCAAACTTAGATTTCACTTG
Organism: Deinandra increscens subsp. villosa; assembly: GCA_039602395.1. Lineage (NCBI taxonomy): Eukaryota > Viridiplantae > Streptophyta > Magnoliopsida > Asterales > Asteraceae > Deinandra > Deinandra increscens. Next base: position 71,776,364 of record JBCNJP010000027.1, read on the forward strand.
TAAGTTTGCTTATATTAACCCTTTATATGAATTTACTCATCTTAAAGACTAAGTGTTCTTTAACTTCCAGGGTTAAAAACTTGAGTTTAGTTTATGAATATGTCTTTATGTTGAGTGAGTATTAAGAAAAGATATTTTATAAGTCTGTTAAATGTTACTTGTAAATATGAGTAAGTAATAAGGACAATGATGATTTCTCAAAGAATCCTTTAAAAAAAGAATTCTTAACTTTGTTAATAGCCTTTAGAAACCAACCGCGGTTTATAACGTTCAGCTTCTCCTTTCGGATTTCAGTTTAGCTATGGAAAACTAAACTTCTAATATTATTATGATTTAGGGAGTTAAGCACATTTATGATAGCTTTATTCGATCTGATGATTAATTGATTGCCAGTAGTGGCTCTAGTATAAGAGATATCATTAGTAATCTTTCCAATATCCACGTGAGCTTTATTAAGGTAGGTTCATAATCATCAAATAAAATAGGCAATTTATGCCTTGATGACCTACTAAGCTGGATCTAACGGGTTTGAAGAAAAATCATTAATAGTTTCATAGATTTCCTCTTGAGCATTTAAGTCAGGTATATTAGGAGTAACATTATTTTCTAAGTGTGTGGAAGTGGATCAGTGTTATCACAGTGTGTGTACAAGAGGTGTAATCGGAGTTAAATTCAGAGTTTAAATTTAACTTTGTCCCCCCCCCCCCCCCACTTCTTGTACTTTTAGGTAAGTCATAGGTAAAAATTTTTTACTGCTCCCACTGACCTCAGAAGACAAGTCACAGATAAGGACTTGGACTGCTCCCACTAATCTTAGAATTCCTTAGGAAGTTGGCATGCAACATGCTTAGCATTGAGGATTTTCACGTTTAAATGCGGCTAATAACTAATCATATGGTTTATACTTGGTTGTCATCATGTTCGGATTTCAGAATGATTATTTAGGGACATTTTAGGTAACCTTGTTTAGCATATGAGTTGTTGTATTTAAAGCCTTGGTATATAGGAATAGATGTATAACTTAGAGGGCCAGAATTACCATGGTGTATTGTAAAATTGAATGATATTAGTTAAGATAGTAAATCAGCTTTGGCCAGAATCACCACTTTTGAAGATGTCATTAACTTAATTAAGACAAGTTAATAAATTAATCTAATTTTGATTGTAAATCAGTGTCAATAAGTTAACTTGTAAGATGAAGTTTGTGGATCGTTAATAGTTATGATTAAACTAAAACAAAAACCCTCTACTTGTAAATATAACCCTGCGGAATTAAAGTTATACTTCACTTTACTCTAGCAGATCTAGTTCTCTTGTATTAGGTAGTGTTTGATTTGCATAAGTATAGTAACAACGAAGTAAGAAATACTCGGCACTATTTGCATTAACTAAAAGTTACACTATTACAAGGTGATCAAGAACCATGTGTAAAACTAAGAGCTAACTATGCTATATATAGTGAAGATGAGATCAATGACAGCCATTGATCTCAAACGATCTAATCTAAACCCTTTAATACAAAGTCAAATATAAACTACCAAAAGCATAAACTTCGACAATTGGAATAACTTGCGTGTGATCAGCATCATACTACTTTTGGAGAGAGGCTTGGGTATATTTAGAAGAAAACGAGAAGCTTTAGCAGGATTGGACTTGCTGAAAAGACATCTCAGGAAAAGTCCGGTTGAACTCATTATCTGGTGGATAATCGAGTTCACCCAGAATATTCGCTAGCTGACAAAATTGCTTCTTCTGCTTGAACTCCTAGTTCCGCTTGAAGTTGAGAATTCCGCTTCAACTTCAACTTCAGTCGAAACTTAACGAAACTGGATTTCAGCCGGAAATCTCCTAAGCGGAATATATTCCTTGCAATCTCCCCCTAAGCTGATGCTGTCAAATTATTTTTTTACTTCAAAGTTTATCTTCAAAAATTGACTTGTACCAAAAAATTCTTCTCCTTGACCTACTTGTTAACCGACTTGATGTTGGCATCTGGATTTTGAGCAAGCTCTTTAGAGTTAGTTTTAGTCACCTTCACATGTTTGAATGTTGCCCAATCTCTTTCACTCCATTCAGTTTGAACTGAAATGGATTCATGAACAGTGAAGGTCCCATCGGCTCTGTATACATAAAACAGCTTCTCTTCTTCTTCCCATATGATAAATTTGATCTCACTAACAAGCTCTTCTTCTTCTTCTTCAGCTGAGTCATCATCTAAACTGCTTCTGTAGAGCATTCCACAATCTAGCACAGTTGGTTCAATGAGAAGCCTTAACATGTGCTCAGCTCTTGAAGGACTTAGAATTTCTCTAAGTTTCAGAATGATGTCAGTCATTTGTAGTCCAGTTAGAAGTGTAGTAGCCTTGTGAGCATTCACTACTTGGGTTGTGCCATTTTCCAATTGGAAGGAGAAATCAAAATTTTCTTCATTTACTTTCCACCCAATGATTTTGTTCTTTCTGGGTGGCCCTTTCTTTCTTTTGCTTTGACCTTTCTTCCTTTTGGCATGCAATATCTTCCTCTTTTTCAATTTCCTCTCTTCATCAGAATCACTTGCTGATTCTTGCACAATAGGTGCTTTGCCTTTTCGAGAGGATGAAGAGGCGCCAGGTTGAACTTCAGTAGGTTTGGCAGGAGGGGTAGGAGCATTGGTAGTGGCTGATGGTTCTTTGATGGTGAGTGGAGGTAGGGAAGTTTGAGATGGTGGTTTATTGGCTTCTGGTGTGGGGCTTGAAGGGGGAGTAGGTGGGAAAATATCAAGGAAATTGTTTGTTCTGTATTTTGGGTTGGCAAGTTTGGTGGCTACCTTTTTAGAGATTGAAGGTGTTTTGTAGGGTATGATTGCAAATGACTGTGGAAATGATGGAACTGTTGTAGGTATGGGGTTTGGGTTGTATATAAAGGAAGGTGGAGGTTGCATATCTGCATCATCAGCAAGCTCAGGTTTAACATTTAAGTTAGATGATGTACCTGAAGTGACTTCTGAGAGTGCAGGCATCACTAGCTTTGGATTTACAGCAGCAGTACCTCCTTTGAGCTCATGAAAGATTTTGTCAATCAAGTTGCAAAGTTCCTTGACTTTCAACTGAGCTACCTCTTCTTCTGTTTTCAAATTTCTAACCACAAGAACCCTTTTTTCTTCTTTAATAACATGTAATTCTCATCATTCCTTATCAGTTTTGTAGGCATCTGGGAGGAAATTGAGATCAGCCTTTTCCTTTCAGCATCAGTCATTTATTCCAAATTGTAGTCCTTCATTCTCCAATTAAAAGATCTTATCTTAGCTTCTTCCAACAAACTTTCAACAACCTCAACCTGTGAATACAAATTAATTTCCTCTTGAAGTTCTTGGGCTAGCCTCTCATCTTCTGCTACCCTTCTAGCATCTTCCACCATTTTCAACACAGCTCCAACTTCAGGAGTTTGAACAACCTACTGAATGCTTCTAAGAGTTTCAGTTTGAACAGGTTCTTCAGTTGGAACTGGCTCGGTACTCCCCGTAGCTATTAAAGTTGCAGCTATATCTTCAGCATCTTCTTCTTCCAGTTGAACCTCAGATGGGCGATCAGACCCAAAGATTGAATGACCTGGGCCATAGATTGGATCAGGAGAATTTTCATCAATTTGAATTATTTCCACATGAGTTTCAGCTTGAGTTTCTGGTTAAACTACCAGTTGAGCTTCCGCTTGGACTTCCGGTTGAACAATGTTGGAACCTTCAGTCACCACCTGAGGTTGGGTGACTTCAGGATCTTTATCTGTTAATTCCAAAACTTATGTGCCTTCTTCTTCACCAATCAGATTCTCATCACCTCCTTCAGTCAAAGAAGCAACTGCAACAGTTGCAGTGCTTTCTTCAATATCATATGTTGCCTTGCTGGTGGAAGCAGTGTTCCTCTCCCTTTGATCACTGGCTCTTTCAGCCGGAAAGATAACATTCTTCCGTAAACTTGTGATCATATTGATGTGCTCAGGGAGAGCACCAGCAATCAGCATTGAAGATTGTACAAGCTCAGTGAGGTTGGGGTCTTCAAATGGAGAAATAGCAATCAGTTGACTGCTCTTCATGTTGACCCAACTTTTTTCCACTATGAAGGGGTTAATGCCAAGTTTCCTGCAGGCTGTGGCTAGAACTTTAGTCGGTATTCTTTCAGTTTCTTCAATTTTGATTATTGCAGGTGTTGAAGTCATCTTCTCCCCCAATTTGACAGGATCAGCTTCATTAGCTTCTCTATTTGGGTTCGAAGGACCTGCCTCAGCTTCAGTGGGAGTAGCCTTGACCAATGTAGAAACAGTTGAATTTAGTTGATCAACCTGTGCTTGGAGACTTAGGTACAATGTTGTCAATTCTAGTAGTGTATACCTGTCCTCAACTTGCTTTTTACCAGTATCCATGGGCAAAACCGAGTTATCAATCCGAGATTGATCAACTGTGGTACCCATGGCTTCTTGGCACCTGGGATTCTCTTCAACTGGCTCAGCAACCCTTGGATCCAATGAAGGACCCATGGGTGCTGATTCAGAGAAGATTACCACATATTGGGTCTTATCTATGTTACTGCTAGCACCAAGATCCAATGGGGAACCTCAGGCAGCAGCAACCTTTTCTGCATGAATCTCTTCAAAACTCTTGAGATTCACCCCCGGTGAGGAGTGGGGGTTCAGTGCTCCACTGTCTTGGTCGATCAGTATGTTCTCGTTTAATGAGGTTGGTGAGTTAATAATACCCTCATTTGGATCCAGAGTGGGTGAACTGTCACTCCTAGGTGATAGAGGTTGCAGGGGTGAAAACTATTCAGATGGGGAGTGTAAATATGCTTCTAATGACTCCCCCCAAATGAAGGTTCATCCCTAAGAGTTAATCCCAATTTTACCAGTTTTCGTTTAGGCTTTTTGCCTTGAACGGGGTTTGAAGCTTCAGGTTGGTTGGTGGTACTAGGTGGAGGAGACCTAGTGACCACATTTCTTTATCTCTTGAATATGACAAGAGGGGATATGGAGGAGGAAGTGGCAGTGGTAGTAGTTTTAATGGAAGCTTTCATCTTTTTGGATTTGTAAATTTGTAGAGTAGAGGAAGGTGGGACAGATGTGGGATCAGGAGCTATTGGGTTGATAGCCCTGTCATCTTGAGCAGGGTGCTCAGTTGTTGTCACAGTTTCCGTTTGAACCTCAGCTTGAGCAAGTTCATCAGGAAACTGCCTTGGAATTGGCAGGGGATAGTCAGTATCCCTTCCAAGAAATACACTCTTATTTAAAGCTAAATTTGAAAAGGTTTTCTCATTTAGGTGTTTTGGTTAAAAAAATTTACCACCCAAGATAATTTGGGGGTATTCTTCCCTGAGAATACAAGTAAAAAATCTAGGATACAAATAGACATAGTCTAGTGAAAGGTTTGTTTTGAGACCCTTAAAAATTTGTTTGGAGAAATTGAAATTTTGACCTTTGACCACAACATAGAATGACGAGGCCTGTTCAGCAGCAAATTCGTCAAACCCACCTTTCTTGGGAGTCAGGCAAACCAGAAGGGTGTGGGCTAAGAATCTCCAATTGTATGGCAATTGCCCCTTCCTTATAGTTTTGCTTCCCATTGAACCGCCATAGCCAATATCCCTAAACAACTTCATATATACCGATGAGTCAACAAACACATACCCGTCTTCGTCCCTTAGTTTTAACACCTTTCGAATCTTGGCTTCATCGATTTCCACCAATTGCCCTAACTGTGGACACAATCTTTTCACTACCACCATCAGCCTCGGCAACCTTAGCGTTTGACCAGAACTCCGCCATTATTTCTTCAAAGATTACCGCTTCAACTATCAAAGCATAGTGAAGATGACAGTTCTTGAGGAAGTTTATCATACCATTGTATATGTTGGTCTTGCTTGGTTCTTCGAGATAAGCCACCAGGTTATGTTCCACTGGGAACCTTGAGTCACTGGCAGGCTTCTTGCCACTAGAACTCCTCTTAGGAGCCATTGTTGATTGCATATTTGAGAGAAGTTGACGGTTATTTGGAAGCTATGGTGAGGGTTTGGGATAAATTTTGGGAGTAAATTCTGAGTGGGGTTTGAGAGAAATGGGGAAAGTGATGGTGAATTAGGGCTTTTACCCTTTTCGTTGATGATGTGGAGGAGAGAGGTTTTAAACCGTCGATTCAGTAACTGATGTGACTGGTGCTTTATGGGTTATACGGTCAACTTGGTAAAGCATGTCATTATCCAAAAGAATTTTACTAAAACCTCGGACATTTAAAGGTTAAAAAGTCAATGGGTAATTAAATGTGTATCCACATAAAACGTTGTGCCTTCCGGTTAATTTAATGAAAAGTAACTTTTGACTTGTTGACCGGGAAGTTCAGGTGGAACCCATTTTCTCCTATATTATGACGACCAAATTTCTTCCGTTTGAACTTCAAGCGGAAGATTTTTCCGCTTGGAAGAATTGTTTTCAAATACTTTTCCCACATAGTTTACAAAGCATTTTCCGGTTGAAGTTCACCCGGAGATTTTCAAAAGTTTTCTTTTCTCAGGTTGAACCAAACTTGAACCGGAAAACCAAAACACATGATTTTTGAAAATTTGTACTAAATTGTTCACAGTTTAGCAGCAGTTACTTACTATGAACTGAAATGTCTTCTAATTAACACAAGAAATTTTCATTTTTCTTTTCTTTTTGTATCAAGAGACGGGCTCTTAAGCATATGCCTCTCTTTTATTAAAAAAAATTGTGAAAAGTTTGTTAGTCAAAGTTCATCATACCAATTGCTGTGATGAGGTAAAAGAACCTTGCCTCATCAAAAGCTTTGGTAATCAGGTTAGCCAATTGGTGATCAGTATGAACTTTGAACAACTTAATTAAATTCTTTTCTGCACAATCTCTAATAAAGTGATACCTGATATCAATGTGCTTTGTTTTGGAGTGCTTGACTAGATTGTTGGGGATGGATATGGCACTGTTGTTGTCTGCAAAAATAGGAGTTTCCATGAAGGTGATCCCATAATCAAGCATTTGATTTTGGATCCAAAGGACTTGACTACAGCAGCTTGATGCAGCAATGTGTTCAGCTTCAGCTGTTGATGTAGAAACACAAGTTTGTTTCTTACATTGCCAAGATACAAGCCTTTCACCCAAGAATTGACATCATCCTGATGTTGATTTCTTGTCAATGTCACATCCTCCATAGTCACTGTCAGTAAATGCCTTGAAGGAGAAATCAGAATTCTTAGGGTACCACAAGCCCAACTTGGGTTGACCCTTCAAATACCTGAAAATTCTTTTGACTGCTACCATGTGTGATTCCTTTGGTGAGGACTGATATCTTGCACATAAGCAAACACTGAACATGATGTCAGGTCTACTTGCTGTGAGATACATCAGTGATCCTATCATGGCTCTATACATGTGTACATCCACTAACTTGCCACTTAAGTCACTTGTTAACTTGTGGGAATTGGATGTAGGAGTTTTAGCACTTGAGATAGTTAGAAAGAGTTTCATACCAGGTTCTAGGAGCTTGTTTGAGGCCATACAGGGCTTTAATCCACTTGCATACCCTGTTTGGATGATGAGGGTCCTCAAAAAGGGAGGTTGTTTGACAAAAACTTCTTGTTTCAGCAGGCCATACAGGAAGGCACATTTGACATCCATCTGAAATACTTGGAAGTCTTTGAAGGCAGCATAAGCTAGAAAAATTCTAATTGCTTCCAATCTAGCTACAGGTGCAAATACTTCATCATAATCTATTCCTTATTCTTGTGCATAGCCTTGCACAACCAGTCTTGCTTTGTTTTTGACAACTATACCCCTGTCATCTTTCTTGTTTCTGAATACCCACTTGGTACCAATTGGTTCTGCTCCATCAGGCAGGTATACCAATTCCCAAACTTTCTGCTTGTTGATTTGAAATAATTCTTCTTGCATTGCCTCTACCCAGCTGCTATCTTCCAAAGCTTCTGCTACTTTCTTAGGTACTTCTTGAGACAAAAATGCAGCATGCAAACAAATGTTTGTATTAGCAGATTTACTTCTTGTCAACACAGGTGCTTTCACATCTCCAATAACATTCTTCATAGGATGATCCTTGTTGATTCTTCTATCTATGTGCATGGGTAACTCGTGACTTCTTCCATTTGAGGGTATGTAAAGCCGAGGGAGTATGTGATCAAGCTCAAGCTCAACATTTCCAAGTTGTGACATAGGATTTGAAACTCCAACTGATTCATGGGAATTTGTATCTGAATTGTAGGTCAGATTCTCCAAATTAAGCTCATTTGATGTGCTATTATTTGAGTTTTCAGCCAAATTTGACCCTGATTCAGTATTTTCTTCAGTTTCCGAAATTTGGTTTTTCGGTTAAACTTGAACCGGAGAAACTGCTTCCGCTTGGACTTCAACCGGAACTATTTCTTCTTCAATTTGAACTATTTCAGATGGTTTCTTTCCATTGTCTGGCAAGAGAGGTTTGATGCTCATTGAAGAGAAGAAAATTTGCTTCTTGATTGCAGTTTGGTTGCTCTTCCAATGCTCATCAGTAGACCTGTAAAAATTATGTTCCTGCACTAAAGAGCTCACAGGCTTATCAACATTTATGTTGAAAGCAGTGGTTAGTGCATTAATATCAAATAACCAACTGGGCTGAGACTCAAAATTGTTGGGAGATTTTTCATTGAAAGACACATTTATAGTTTCCTCAACAAATTTGGTTCTCTTGTTGTATACTCTGTATGCTTTTGACACACCAGAATACCCAACAAAACAACCTTCATCTGCCTTTTCTGCAAATTTAGGTAATAGCTCATTAGTTATTAAAATTGTAACAGGACAACCAAATGGCTTAAAGAAATAAATGTTTGGCTTTCTTTTTCTCCAAAGCTCATAAGGTATTTTATTCTTGCCTTTGACAATAAAAATCCTATTTTGGATATAACATGCAGTGTTTACTACTTCTGCCCAAAATATCACAAGGAGCTTGGAGTCTGCTAACATAGATCTAGCAGCATCAATCAATGTCCTATTTCTCCTTTCAGCAACACTGTTTTGCTGTGGAGTTCTAGGAGCACTGAATTGTCTCAAAATATCCTTTTCCTCACAAAATGAATTCAAAACATGATTTTTAAATTTTGTGCCATTGTCACACCTGATTGTTTTAACTTTAAGGTTGGATTGATTTTCTAAATTGATCACAAGTGTTTTCAACAATTCAGCAGTTTCATCTTTTGTTTTAAGAAAGAAAACCCAAGTGTATCTAGAAAAATCATCAATTATTACAAAAAAAAATATGACCCTTTCCCCAAACTTGTTACTCTAGTTGGACCAAAAAGATCCATGTGCAACAACTCTAGATGTTTTGAAATAGAAGACTCAACTTTTGGCTTAAAGGAGGTTCTGTGTTGCTTGCCCTTGAGACAAGGTACACAGTTTTCAGAACATGCAAAATGCTTGTTAAGAAGACCCTTAACCAAGCCAAGATTTACAATTTTGTTCATTTTCTTGTAATTCACATGACCTAACCTCCTGTGCCACAGATTCGATTCATCAACAGAGGCTTTGGATATGAAACAAGCAGTGCCACATGAAGGTGCAGCAACTGACATATCCAAAATGTATAATCCATCTCTCCTAGGTGCCTTAAGAATAATTAATTCATCAGGAATTTTGACACCAGGTTTGAGAACTAGAGCCTCTTTCTCATTAAACATTAAATTCAAATTCTTGTCACACATTTGTGAGACACTAAGTAAATTAAAATTTAATGTATCAACAAAATTAACCTTATGAAATTTTACCAGTCCATTGCTCACATCTCCTTGTGCTGAGATATGGCCTTTAGTGCTTCCAAAGGCAACTGGTCCTCCATTTACTCTTTTTGTATTTTCCAGAATATGCTTATTCCCTGTGATATGGCAAGTGCATCCACGGTCAACTACCCATAGGGTAATTTTGGCCTTTATTCTGCACCTGCACATATCAAAATTGATCAGTTTCTATAGGGGGCCCAAGCCTGAGTGGTCTTGGGTCTTCCATAAGCATCATTATACTTGTACTCCTTGAGTACTAAAGTATTTGCTACTGGAGCTTCATTCAGCAGATCATCATTGTCAAAACTTAAGTTTTCGTACTGAGTACTTGTTTGACTAAATCTTTCACCTTTGGTGTTTTTCCTTTCAGCAATTTTTCTTTCCCTATATTCCTTGAATTTTCTTTGCTTGTTGGTTATTTTCTTAGACTTTTCATTACCTTGATTAACCAGCTTAGTTCTTTCAGGTGATTTTGAAAATTTTTGAGGAAAGTATTTTTTTGGTTTGAACTCTCCCCCTGAAGTGGAACAGTGTGACTTCCACTTGAACTAGTAGCAAATTCAAATTCAGATTGGTAGGGCTTTTTCCTTCTAGAAATTTTTTCTCTAGAGGTGGTCTTTCCTCTAGTGGGATTTCTTCTCCCTTGAGCTTCAAAATGCTCAAACCCATCAGCAAAATGTATATGTGGTCTCTGCTTTGGAGCAGTAGCTGATCTGGGTTGAATTTTGTTATCCGGTTGAACTTGAGTTCGAGCGAAAGAGTGTTCCGCTTGAACTTCAGCCGGAAAGCGATTTTGCTTTGGAACAGAAAAACTTCCATTTCTTTCGTTACCAATTAAAACCCTGTTGGATTCATATCCAAAATGCTTCATTGTGTGGCTTTTCACAGGTGAAATTCTTCCTGTGAGTTTCTTTTGAAAATCATCCTTTGGTTTCAAAACAGGTTTTGGTTTCAAAAATGGTTTTGACTTTACTTAGTGGGTTGAACTGACACACAGCAGCTAGGTGACCTTGTTCACCACAGCACATGCATTCAACAATCTTGGTTTCAAATTTCCTAGGAGACACATGTTTGGTCACTTGGTTGAAAGTGAGTTGACCAAACCTTTGAGTTTGACTTCCCTTTGGTTGCTCAGGTTGCTTTCCTCCAACTTTTGAATCTTTGGGTTCATAAATAGTTGGTGGTGGCACAACAATTGAAGGTTTCAAAATGTTTGATTGGTCAGCTGATGCAGAAGTGCTCGCATCAGTGACTTCATTTTTCTTTGACTCAACATTGTTTTCAAAACTTGACTGTGATGAGGTGTTTTAACAGTAAGACTAACTTTACAGTCTGTTTTCAAACCTTCAATTGAGTATTCAATTGGTGGTTCAACATTGTTGTAACCAATACCAGCTTTACCGTACATTCCTCCCATCCATAACTTCCTAGCCTTTCTATTTGTAGTTTGAAATTTGTCACAGGTGAACAAAGCATCTTTTAACTTAATTTCAAGAACATCAACCTCAGCCTTAGGATCTTTGGTTTCATTTCTTGATTTCTCAAGTTTGGACAGCAAATCATCAAGCTGTGTTCAAGAACTGAGTTGGTTTGTTTTAACTGTTCATACTCTTTGGTCAAATTTTCAATCTTTGAAATGTAAGATGATTCAGTTTTCTTAAAAGATTCCTTTAACTCATTTAGGTTTGAAACTTCATCAATCAAATCAGTGTTGTGATTTCTGTACTTTTCCACTTGTTCAATGCAAGCAGGGTTGTATAGGTTTTCTAAAATCTTTTAAGGAATAGAATTTACCGGGTCTGAAGTGGAGTCCTGTTTGGCCATCAAAGCATGATTTATTGGCTCAAACTCAGTAACAAAGTCTTCCCATTCAACACATGAGGTTTGATTGGCAACAGCAGCAACCACATTCTGGTGGTTTTGACTTCCGGCTGGTTTTAGTGGGGTGGGTTGATGACCTGAGTTGTGATCAGAATAGTTGTTGTTAGAATTATTTCCACCATGATTTTTTATTTGGACATGACCCTGTTCTGTCCTTCTCTTCTTGGATGTGGGCGTTCTCTTGCAAAATAACCAAGTTGGTGACAGTTGTAGCATTTCACCTTGCTCTTGTCTAGGCCTATGTGAGCACCTTTTGCTCCCTTGTAGGTTCTACCAGCTCTTTTGTAAAACCTTTATGCCCTGACAGACACCATAGCAAGTTGAGTCAAGATATCCATTTCTTCCAAATCATCAGCACCTATACACTCAAGATCTTCATGAATGAAACCTTGGTATGAGTCAGTTGCTACATGAGCATTGTGAGAGTTGTCAAACGTGTTTGAAAAACTCTCTTGACACCTTGGTGTCTCAGGGAAAGTGACAATAGGTGACTGGTATGATGATGAGTTTGAAGATCTTTGATTGTGAAAATCGGTAGTTACTAGTGCAGTTGAAAACAGCTGAGTTGACTCAGAAGATGAGTTTTGGTTAAGGTTTAGTTCCATTTCATAAGCACTGAGTATGCCATGAAGTTCACTAAGTCTCAACTTTTTTCAAATTTTTACAGTCCCTGATGCTAACAGTGTAAACTGTCCACACAGAAGGCAAGGAACATAGAAAATTTCTGTTTACATCTACCTGGTCTAGTTTTACATCTACCTTTTGCAGTTCATCAAGTAGGGAAACAAATCTTAAGTACTGGTTTGACATCTTTCTTGTTTTCTCTTACTTCACTGGTTCCTTCATACATTTCACTTAAGGCATTCCATAGGTCAAATGCAGTTTTATATCCTTTAAACCCACTTAAAATGGAATTAAGAAGTGCAGCCTGTAGAGTCCAATATGCCTTATAGTCAAATTCGAGAGCAGCATAGTCAGAATCAACATATTTTTCTAAAGATTTAGGTATTTTGACTTCTGCATCATCAGCAGATGCAACCATGGGTGAGTAAGGTCCTTCAGTAAAAGATTTCCAAATACGATGGTCTAAAATCCTAACAAACCCTTCCATCCTGAGTTTCCAGGTACCAAAGTCATTAGGAGTGAACATTGGTGGTTTGTTGCCACTGCCGTTTGAAGATCCTAAACTTAGGTCACTCATTTTGAAAACTTAAGAAAGAAAATAATAACAAAGCTTGTAAAGTAGGCAAGTAGAGTATCGACTTTGAAGCACTGAAAGTCTTCAAAGTGGGAGCCAAAGCTCTGATACCACTTGTAGGATCGTTAATAGTTATGATTAAACTAAAACAAAAACCCTCTACTTGTAAATATAACCATGCGGAATTAAAGTTATACTTCACTTTACTCTAGCAGATTTAGTTCTCTTGTATTAGGTAGTCTTTGATTTGCACAAGTATAATAACAACGAAGTAAGAAATACTCGGCACTATTTGTGATGAACCACAAAATCACACCTTATGTAGATATGAGATTATAATTCAACTAGGAACGACCTAACTAATGAAGAATAATAGATGAATCGATCACTTTATTGATATTGCCATATTTGAGTACAATTGGAGAAAACACACAGTGAATGTGTAATTTTCTGGGACTGAAAAGTTACATTGTGAATGAACAAATGAACTATTTATAGAGTTTCTAGAGTCGCATCTTCGCAGATTGATTGGATGCACTTGCGTCTTTTCCATCCGCAACTGCATCACTTCCAACTTGTTCCTTATACGATAGTTGCTCTTGAGGTCTTTATCATCTGAAATGTATCTGCTAGGCCATTTGCATATCCGATCTTGACCTATCCTCATCAAGTCCCCCTAGTCCATTGATTATTCAAGCAATAATTATTGGACTAGAAGTTAAAAGTATCTTGCACTTCCGATAAGTTTGGAAGATTTTATCGATCACCTTCATTAGGTCCACATTTGTTTTTGATTTATTACCTCATTAAAAACCTTGTTCGGAAAAACCCTGTGGGAAAAAACCGACACTAAAGAAAAAAGAGTGTAACACATATCTTTCCTTTGTGCAGATCATAGATTTCAAAGATCAAAAATTTTCTCAATTTTATCAACCATCAACGACTTCACAGATCCGGTCATCAAGTCCTCCTAGTCCTTATGTTGTTTTTTAAAAATGACTAAGGACTAAGTCACAAAGATCATAGTAGGAAATGCTTGTAAAACAGGATCCAATAGATCATAATATTTTACTTGTCTTTAAAATAGGCCGATTCTGCAAATGTAATCGTTATATTCTCATAAGAATATTTAAAGTATCCATTGTGATTTTTTTTATCGTTTTTATAACGAATCGCATATGCAAGTGTAAGGAGTAACTGCCTTGTCAGGCGCGTCTTGTACGTTGAATCGTACTCGAGTACTTTTTATACCCGTCAGTACACGTGTCATTTAGGGATCAATTGACGGGACAGTTTTTGGCTTTTTCATTTCGAATTTAAAAAATTCAAACGGTTATTCTAGTCCCAAAATCTTTGCCCATATAAATACATAATCTTCCCCAATTTTTCATTCTTCACTTCTCAAAACACCGTCACTTTCCTTTCCTTTCTTCAAGCCCTAGTTCCTTGTCAAGATTTTACTCACATGTCAGTCGATTTTTCTTTCGCTTTTTATTACGTCTTTCATGGCATCTCCTTCGGTTAAACTTGATGATGATTCAAGCAAGCACAATATGCACATCTCATTTTCAACTTTGTCGCCTCGCGATTTAGATGAAGTTATCGAGCGGTACAACATTCCGCTTTCCTTGAATCCGACCCTTCCTTCGCCAAATACTCCAATTTCCCCTTTCCCGAAGGGTAAAATTAGGGTTTATGTTGATATGTTTAAGCTTGGCAATTATCATCTTCCCTTTACCAAGTTTCTCATGAGAGTCTTAATGTTTTTTAAGATCCATATTTCACAGATGCACATTAAGGGTTTTTCTCGTTTAAGCCATTTTGAGGCCACTTATAGGGCAGTGAACATATCCCCAACTGTTACCTTTTTTAGGGCTTTTTATAGGATTACAATGGCTGGTGATTGGTACACCTTTGAACGTAGGAGATCTGTTAAGAGAATTAGTACCCTTCTTCCTCCGAACCCCCGTTCTTGGAAGTCAAAATTCTTTTACATTGATGATAGATGTGTTCCCATTCAAATGGAATGGAGGGATGTAGAAGATGTGGTTCATGAGCCAATTCCAGACAATGAGGATTATAACCAAGAGTCTTTTGATAAATTAGTATCTTGTTCAAGTCCAATTCGAGAACTTCCAGAAGCCATTCTACTCCTTTGTAGGATGAGTAGGCCCTGGTTCACTCCTGAACTTTGGCCGATTTTGACGAATCATGGGAAGGGTAAGGAATTACCCTTTCATCATTTGCGATCATAATTTGAAATCTTATTTTGTTTTTAACAAATTCCTTTTCTATTTTTTTGCAGAAATGGATCTTTTTGAGGCAATGCAGTTAAAGAGTTTCGACGATGTTGATCTTAGCGCTGAAATTATGGAGGATGGATCCATGCCGTTTCTTCGGCAAACTGCTAGTTCCTTTTTGGATTATCGCCCAGAAGAAGCACATGCTGATCAGGTAGAATCGCAAGTGGATGCTCAACCTGAAGTGGTTGTTTCTGACAAAATGCAAGAAACTGAATCTGGAAGTGGTGATGTTACTGATGTCGCAAGGATGACGAAAAGTAGCGCTGGCGGTAGTGGTGAGAGTACCCTCAAGGGTAAAAGCAAGGAAACTATTGATGGTCATGCTAATGTTGTTTCAAAGGCATCATTACCACCCAAGGGAGGAAGCAAAATCAAAAGATCCTCTAAGACAGTTGTTACCAAAGAATCAAGTGAGCCCATAATAACTAAGAGGAAGTCTCCCCATTGGAACATGCAATCTTCTCCTAATCATTCCAAGGTAAACACTTCCGAACCCACTAAGATCACTTCCGAATCACTGAGATTGTTGAAGTTACTGCACAACCGGGAGAGGGTATGAAGACATAAACAGATGTTGTGGTAACCACTCCTCCTACTGACGATTTTGATATTGATGATTATTTATTGAATTCACCTGATATGTCACAAGATCCAGGTTTTTCTGACGTAAGTATTTTGTAGAAAGGTACCACCCCTTTGATCACTTTGGCCAATTTAGCTCATGCATCCTCTTCTTCGCAGAAGGATGCACCTAGTTTTGCAGTTCCCACTTCTGAGTGGTTGACAAAAGAGATCGATTTGGTTACTCTCAGGAGCAATATTGGTAGAGGTTTGGATTCTGTCGACGCAAATGCAGCTTTTGTTCCACAATGGGAAATTAAAAATGGTGACACTTGCACTGAGGGTTCAACTGCAAAAAAGATCACCCTTCTCGGAAGCACTCCAACTGATATTTTAAGCCTTCAACAGATCCCCAATGAAGCCCTCTCGAATGAATACATGCTTGCACAAGCAAAGCAATAGAGCTTAGCAGCGGATGTATATGGCCGGTGGATCATTGCAGATTCAAGAGTTGAGGAGTTAACCAAAAAGCTGCTGGCACACAAGGCATGTTTTGGTTCCATTAGAGATCAAGTAAAGATCAATGATTTGCATGCACAGATCGAGCTTCTTACCACCAGGAACCGAAAATTGGTGTTGTTTGAACTAGAAGCAAAAAGAGATCTTAAACAGGCACAAGATGATGAGAAAACTCTCAAGGCCCAGTTTTTGGAGCAGAAGAAAATTCTTGATGATCAAACTATCAGAATGCTAGAGACCACTTCTCAATATGACGCAAATATTGAATCTGCCAACAAGGGTATAACTTGTATTTCTTTTTATTTTTCAATTTCTTACTTGCACTTGCATACTTTTTTACTATTATTAGCATCCGTGAATGAGAGGAGCAAGTGGCTGGTTGAAGAAGGCTTTAGCATGGTGGCCAAACGCGTACATTCTGAGATGATCCCCATGACCCTTAAAGTTAACTCAACTGCCAATGCCATGGGCTATAATGAAGGGATCAAATGCGGATTGGCACATGCTGTGAAGGGATAAGCCAACTTCCTGACCTTCAAAGAATTTGATCAAAAGGCCAATGAAAAACTCTTGAAGCAATTAGATGCCTTAAAATCAATGAATTTTAATTCCATTGATGAAGTTTCAAAGTTGAGCCTGGGCGATATAGAAGTAATGAGGGACATGCTGAAACCAGTTTCACTACCGGAAGGTCCTGTCCCTCCAAAGACTGATGCTCCTTCAACTTCAAAGGCAGATGCTTCTGGCCCAACTTGTAATTGATCCTCTTTTAATCATGATCTTTTGTTGAACAATTTAATCATTCTCTAAATTCCACTTATGTTGTGGCATCTGACAATTTACTTTTGATCTTTGCATTCGATACTTTCTAGTACTTTTAACTATGGATCTCATCGGAACTGCAACTGTATGCAGTTTTGATTATATTAACATGTATGGTGATGCATGTATATGTTTGCTTTATCTTCTTTCTTCCTTGTGTTTGAATATTTTTTCTTCTTATGGTTCATAGAATACGAGTCATGTTCGATTATATTTGTGATATATCATTTGCGATCGAAGTGTATTGTTGTTTACACTTGCAGTTGCAAAATGATTGTGCACCACCTTTTATATTTTGAATCGTTTGTATACTTTATCATTCGATTCTTCAAATTCCTTTTTGAACTTGCAAAATATTTTCTTACAAGCTTTTGAGCAACTTCATGAGTTCTCCCTCACAAGTACTTTGATAAGATTCTAATAAAATCATTAACTTTTAAAGAAGGCTATCACATGCGTTTCCCCCTTATCAGATGCGTCCATCTTCAAAGGGTTTTAATCAACATGATGTCAATACCACTTTTAAGTTAAGTATTTTTTTATTTCGAATACGAATCTTTCCTTTGTGGTATATAAAGTCCTTACATCTTTTAGTAAGGCTCAGTTGATCCTTTTCTTTTGAGTGGTCAACTCACAAGACCACTTCATAACATTAGCTATTCAGCAGCACTTGCGACCTTTGGACAGCTTAAGTTGGATCTTTTATTGATAATCATAGCATACCTTTATCCACTTAAGTTTGGCCATCTCTCTTTTGGGCTTTTGTTAGCAACCATTGTACAAACAAGGTGTCTAGCCTGATCACCTCTTCCCAACATGCGCTCTCTAATTATCAATGAGACAGTTGGGGACAAGAAAAGCGTTTTTGCTTTATCTTGGGTTACCCTTTATAAATAAAGAAGTAACAACGATACTGCATTAAGGTATTGGTATGTAATACTTTTTAAATGCACCCGCTAATGACTCATGAACCATATTATAGAAAGTGAATCATATCGCACGTGAGCCTTTTACAATTTAAAGAAGTCACTTGTATAGCATATGTATGTGTTTATATACACAACATTTTTTAAGCAAACGTTTATACTTAATATTTTGCATAAGAATGAATAAGCATTTGCATAGCCTTTTCATATAGAAATGAAATAAGTATCTTTATAGATCTTTGTAAGTACCAGAAACAAAAGTATCTTATTCTTCATCAAACTTATTACAAGATCATAAGTGCATAAACAAGATCATAAAGATCAACATTTTCTAACTTCCATCTAGAATTTCCACTTGCGGTTTTACATATAACATTTGCGAAGAAGAACTCCATTCCAAGCTCGAACTAGTTCAGTTCCATCAAGTTGCTGGAGTATGTAAGACCCATTTCCGATCACTTTTTTTATTATATAAGGTCCTTCCCATTTGGGAGACATCTTCCCAAACGGAAGTACTCTGCTTACTTCATTGCTCCTTAGCACATATTCTCCCTCTTTATACTGTTGGGTCTTAACTTTGGCATTATAGTACTTTGCCATTTCTTTTTTGTATCTGCTTTCACGTATAGCCGTGATTTCTCTTCGCTCTTCCAACAGATTCAGATTGGTTCTTAATTCTTCATCATTATCTGTCACTTGCACTTGCAAACGGGGACTGGGTATTCCAATTTCAGCCAGAATGACGGCTTCAGTTCCATATACAAGACTGAATGGTGTTTCACCATTTCTTGTTTTAGGCATGGTTCGATGTGCCCATAAGACGTGTGGCAATTCATCGACCCAACTACCTCCATACTTTTCCAGCCTCATTTTTATACCCTCAACAAGGCTTCGATTTGCTCTTTCGACTTCGCCATTGGCCTGCGGGTGTGCAACTGATGTAAAGATCTGATTTATATGAAGTTCCTCGCACCATTCCGCAAATGGGTTACAAGCAAATTGCTGTCCATTATCAGTTATAATGTAGAGAGGTAAACCAAATCGACACACAATATGTTCCCATACAAACTTCTTGACTTGTTTGCCAGAAATACAAGCAAATGGTTTTGCTTCAATCCATTTTGTAAAATAATTGATCGCAACCAATAGAAACTTTACTCCTTCACTTGCAAGTGGGAAAGGTCCAACTATGTCCGTTCCCCACTTTTGGAATGGCCATGCTGACATAACAGGGATCAATTAATTTTTTGCTCGCATGCTTACCGGAGCATGTGCTTGACAAGCTTGGCATTTGCGAAGTTCCTCCCAAGTGCTTTGGTACATGCCTGGCCAAAAGTATCCGAGACTCATGATTATAACAACTACCATCTTTGCACCATCATGAATGCCACATATGCCTTCATGTACCTCCTTAACTGGCAGGACCAAATTTGAGCCTTTACTCATCCAATACACAGATTCAAGTGCGGAAATCATGAATCCATGATCAAATCATAGTGTTTGCTTGTTGAAATCCTTAGATTTCGCCTCTGAAACTCAAGAACTTGAGGGTTTTCACACACAAGTGCTCTTTATCTTCAAAACAGCCGTCCCAGAGTCTTATTAGGGTTATTATAGAGTGGCTATTTATACTAGAGAGAGCACAGGTCGTGAATGCACTGAAAACAAGAGAATGTTATTGAAGTTAGTGTAAATTATGACATCAGACAGTCGAGATCGCCAAGACAAGGCCTGAAGTCGCCAAGAACAGATTGAAGTCTCCAAGGCTGTTGGTGAGGTCGCCAACCTTGGTGAGGTCGCCAAGGGTTGGCGAGGTCGCCAAAGATACAAGCCCAAGTCGCCAAGTACAAAACCAAATCGCCAAGTACAAACCCAAATCGCCAACATTCTTGGTGAGGTCGCCAAGAATGTTGGTGAGGTCGCCAAGAATGTTCAGAAATCACTAAGTACGCTCCGGAAACGTCAATTATCATTATTGAATCATCAAGGGTTGTTATTACAAAGACACTACACTACGTCAAAATTCACCTTTGGCCACGGAAAAAACCCGTGACAAAAGGTGTTTTGTCACGTTTTTTTTTTCCATTCCAAATGACACCATAGGTGCCGTGACCATATGTACCCTACGGCCACGTTACAATATCAGTGGTTGAAGCCACCTATAAGCGTGGCTAAAGGGTACCAATATTTTTTGTTGTAATCAAACAATTCTTCAGAAAAGCGTGGCGAAAGGGTTCCAACGGCCACATGTGTTTGGTTAACGTGGCCTTTGGTATTTTATGGTCACGTATATTCGTGTTTTAGCCACATACATTATAAAAATACGTGGCCAAATGGTTGCTGAAATCATACATTTTGTCACAGTACGCGTGGCCAAAGGGTGGCAACGGCCACGTTAAAATATCAAAAGCGTGGCCTTTGGTATTATATGGTCACGTATATTTGTGTTTTAGCCACATATGTTATAAAAAAACGTGGCCAAATGGGTTGCTGAAATTATAATTTTTGTCCCAATACGCGTGGCCAAAGGGTGGCAACCGCCACGTTAAAATATGAATAGCGTGGCCTTTGGTATTATATGGTCACGTATATTTGTGTTTTAGCCACATATGATATGAAAAAACGTGGCCAAATGGGTTGCTGAAATTATAATTTTTGTCCAAATACGCGTGGCCAAAGGTTGGCAACCGCCACGTCAAAATATGAATAGCGTGGCCTTTGGTATTATATGGTCACGTATATTTGTGTTTTAGCCACATGTGATATGAAATAACGTGGCCAAATGGGTTGCTGAAATCATAAATTTTGTCCCAATACGCGTGGCCAAAGGGTGGCAACGGCCACATTAAAATATATTAAGGGTGGCCTTTGGTATTATATGGTCACGTATATTTGTGTTTTAGCCACATATATTTGGAAAAAAAAGTGGCTAAAGGGTAGTTGAAATCATACATTTTGTCTCAATACGCGTGGCCAAATGGTGGCAACGGCCACGTTAAGATATAAAAAGCGTGACCTTTGGTATTATATGGTCACGTATATTTGTGTTTTAGCCACATATATTTGGAAAAAGAAAGTGGCCAAAGGGTAGTTGAAATCATACATTTTGTCTCAATACGCGTGGCCAAATGGTGGCAACGGCCACGTTAAGATATAAAAAGCGTGGCCTTTGGTATTATATGGTCACGTATATTTGTGTTTTAGCCACATATATTTGGAAAAAGAAAGTGGCCAAAGGGTAGTTGAAATCATATATTTTATCTCAATGAACCCTATATTTAATTACAAATCAAATAAAATTTAATTACAAATCAAATAAAATTTAATTACAAATCAAATAAAATTTAACACATATATTTAATTACAAATAAAATAAAATTCAATTGCAAGTCATTACAAATGAAATACAAATAAAAAATTAAAGAAAATTACACTGCATACGAGCATTATTCTCAATCTAATTCAATTACAAGTCAACAACACTACCGCGTAAGTGGTCTTCATCTTCAACTGTCCAGATTTGAGCTTAATTAGGACCATTTTTTATTGTATTCCTTCCAATACCAAAACATATAATTGATAATTAGGTTATGGAAATTGATCATAATATATATAGCAATTTTGAAATACTTACCACCATGATAGATATGGATTGAGGAGTGCCATTTTATTGCAAGTAGTATGGGTCATCAGGTCCTACAGTTCAATTGATTTCCAGATGAACATTAGATATCCAGATGAACTTAAAACATCCGGATGAAGATCACATTAATTAAGTTCCAGATCAACTTCAAAGTCAGTTGAACTTTGTTTGCTACACATCTCACCATTTGTTCCAACAATCCCTAGCTGGCCCAAGTGTTTGAGGTACCAAATAACATTTAAAATGGGACTACATGACATTACCAAACAGATTACTGTGAAAATATAGAACGGAATGAAACTTGACTGGCAAATATTTACCTTTTTCTTTTCAACCGCTTCAGACGAGGTTGATCGACCACCGATTTCACGCCCTACAGTTCAATTAATTACTAGTAAATGAGCAATCAAACCTATAATGAGTTTGACAAATACTAACCGTTGTGTGTATGTCAGCATGATTAGTGCTGTGGCTAGATCCAACAAAAATCTCCTTAGAATTTTCCTAGAACAATGTTTTTGAAATGGTAAAAAGTTAGACCAGAATAATGACGCAGACCTATCATGAAAGTATTTATTCTGTTTTTTTAATCTAACATAAGTTGTTCCAGTTTTATTCATACAGATTATGTATATACTCTATTTTTTCATATTAACATACATTTTCAATGAATAATAGCAGGGCCCCATTTAACTCATATCTTTGTTCTTACATGAAGTATATATTCTTATGTACCAGGAACTTGCATCTATTTGTGTTCTTCAGGAACAAGAGTTCATCCGGATTGTGTTCTTCATGAACAAGAGTGTATGTGATTATAAGGCACTTGAAAAATAGTATGATTAATTAAGTTGTGATGTAAAGAATTCACCTCTGTAGATGCCGGAGCATTAAGTTTGTGTGGTAATGGTGGTCCAATTGCAGATAGATGAGCTATAAGTAGATCAAGTTTTTTCTCCGATTCTTGAATCTTCAAGAAGAGGGCCTTAATCTGTTCATTTTTTTCATCCCTAAGAAGTCTCTCCTCTTTAAGTTCGAACTTAAGTTTTTCCAATTGACCATCAGTGTTGTTGGATCGATCCTTGAATTTTGTACAATTAACAGAATGTAGTTAGATGCTTTTTAACAAAGTACATAAATAGGAAAGCATGCAGACCCTGTTAATTCATTATCTCTTAGTTAGTTCTTAATTATTAATATATCACATAAAGACCCCATTGATTGATTATTTGATATGTTATACACAAATTAAAGACATCTAAAGGGAAGAGTGGAACACATCATGTCTTCAGTGGATATAAACAAACAGTTCACCATTTCTAGCAGAGTAGCAGATGCATGACATCAACATTCTTCTATTCTTCTACAGGGGATTTAAACTAAAATTTCTTTATTTTGTACCCCTCTAACATGAACCTACAAAAAATGTTGGAAACATTCCTATATATGTCCTCTAGGATCATTTCCTAGCTAGTAATTAATGACCAGAGTAACGTAAATTAGTTCTTAGTTATTCATACATCACATAAAGACCCTACTGACTAATTATTTGATATGTTATACCCAAATTTAAGACATCCAAAGGGAAGAGCAGAACACATCATGTCTTCAATGGATATTATTAAACAAACAGTTCACCATTTCTAGCAGTGTACATAAAGAAGAAAGGAGGTTCACCAGTAACATGAATCTACAAACATGTGCATATGCTTGACCTCAACATTCCTAGCATAAAAATAACTAATTTAGCATGCTCCCCCAGTCATTTAAGAAGGTAAATAACTAATTTAGCATAAAATGAATGGGTTGAAATGAATGGAGAGGATATCTGCAATATATACCCCTTCCTAATCAATTCTGTATGAAACGAAATTTTATCGATCTGTAACTGTAACTGTACACAAATTCAGGGATCCCAAGTTAAATGTGTATCAATAATAAACAAAAGAAACAATTTTATGAAAACAGATTGTAAGTAATGAAACGGAATAACTTGACAATTACCGTTTTCTGGACTGAATGGTCTCCCAAATCACATCCCACTTCTGAAGAATCGCTAGCGCTGGCTGTTGAAGCTATTCGTTGTTGAAGCTCCATGGAAGATTTGAATAATATGGATGAGAAAGAAGACCTAGTTATTCGCTGGAGGTTTTTAATTGGAAATTTTCTGATAAAGTGAGAGGGAATCGATAATAAGTAAATTTAGTTCGAAATTTTGGGTGTAGTTTGAACTAATGGTGGGAAATTCAAATTTTTTGGTGAAAATTTTTAACTAAAAGGGGGGGAATTGTTCAAACTGATAAAAAAACCCAAAATTAATATAAACAATATGTATATTAAACATAATTAAACCTAAAATTAAACATAAACATAATTAATTAATTAATTAAATGTCTCCACGTGGCTCTTCCAGCGGGTTCTTCTTGAAGATGAAATTCATAACTGTGATCCTTTAAGCAGATCTGGATGACGATCGGAGTTAAAAGCCCTAATTAACAAAATTATGTTTTAATATATATTAACTTTATTATTTAATTTTAGATATAATAAACAAGATTTTAATAACACGTGCCTTGTGGCCGTGATAACGCAACTACAAAAAACGGATACATTACTAAAACACAACTCAAAAATGAAAATGATAAATTACTATGCAATTCAGAATAAAAATACCAAAAGACGTACCGCCATGTTGTGAATTTCTCATGTATAATAATTTTGTTTCCAAAAATATTAAACGACGTCCAATTAGGATGTTGAGTAGCAATTAGGACCAACTAGACTCAATGAGGACTAAATACTGACAATTAGCGTCATTTATAAAGATACTTTAGTGAAGACCAGTTATGGTCAATTAATATGGTCAATGAATACGAATTAGGACCAGTTCAATGAGAAGGTCGATTATGCTCATAGGACCGATAAGGACGGAGCATGAAGGAAGTGACTAATGAGGATTGATAATCAAGTATGACCAATTAGGACTAATTGGGGCCAATTAGTTAAAATGAGGACCAATGATACCAATAAGGGTAAATCAGGGTTAGTGATCGTCGATTAAGACCAATTAGGTTCAATTAGGGTCAATGAGGACCAATTAGGACCAATAAGGATGAATTATGACTTATTAGGGCCAGTTAGGACCGATGAGGGCCAATTAGACAGAATAAGTACAAATATGGCTCAATTCGGGTTAATGAGGAGCAATTTGAACAAAATGGACCAATAAGGACCAATTAGTGTCAGTTAACCTCAATAAGGACCTACTACACTTATCGTTTACCATTTACATTGTAGTACAACAAATTTGAGTCAATTAGGCCCAATTGACCTTAATTGATTATAATTGGTCCTAAATGAGCCTAATTGATCGTAATTGACCGTAAGTGATCTTCATTGAACCTAACCGAGCCGAATAGACTATAATTGACCTTCATTGGCCCTAATTCATCCTAACTGAGTGTTCACTGGCCCTCATTGGTACTCATTTGTCATAAATGACCATGGTCGACCTTAATTCAGTCTACTGGTCCTCATTGAGCGTAATTTGGCCCTCAATCGGCCTAATAGACCCTAATTGGTGATATTTGGTCCTCATAAGGGGTCGACATTGAGCAAAATCGACCCTCGTTAATTAGTTATAACTGGTCTTCATCAGTGACCCTAATTGATCCTCATTGACCCAAATTGACCCCAATTTACCCTAATTGGGCCTCGTGGCTTCGTTGGTCCTAATTGGTCCTACTTTATCTTCATTTGTCCTCATCGGTCTTAATCGACCCTAATTGATGTGGATTCAATTAAAATAAATCTTTAATCCTAATAAAGCAATAAAATGATTGCCACATGGCCTTTTTCTAGGGCCTCCACATCATCATGTCCACATGTCAACACTAGATTAAATTAATATATAAATTTTAAAATAAATTCAATATATTATTTCAACTTTATAAATATAAAATTGAACCTTACATTTAATAAAATTTAAATTTCTAATTAATGTAATGAAACTTCAAATCTTTTAAAATTTCTAAACTTAAATAACTTCAACTAAATGGGCAAACTTCAATAACTTCCCCTGTATCAACTCTTAGGGTTCATTGTGATCCAGAAGAACTGCCGTTAGTGTAAAACTGCATTTTCGAAAAACAGTTACCCTCTATTTTCTCTCCAGGTTTCTAATTGGCGATTTAAACCTAAACCTTACTCTCTAATTTCTACCAAATGGCACCCAAATCGAATCGAAAGGCTGCATCAAAGGCTACTCAACTGTTCTTCGCCGAACACAATGTTGTAGCGTACTTCGAGAAGTCTGATAAGTCAAAGCTATTTGATGAAATGAACGATTTCCTCGAGAAATCCAACACTCATTTTGCTTTAACTGTGAATCCTGTAATATGCAAGCAGAGAATTGCTGAATTTTGGGACTCAGCCAAAAAATCTGTTGATAGCAACGGGGTTGGTAAAATTGACTCTAGAGTCAATGGTAATGAGATTAGTTTGACTGAAGAAATGATACGGAAGCATCTGAAATTCAATGATGCAGGAGGTGATCCTGATTACAAGTCTGAATTGTACTTGAAGACGTACGAAGCAATTGGGTATGGGGGTGACTTAACTTGTGGGACCATCAAAAAGGGACAACTACCCTATGTTTGGCGATATCTTGCTCATACCATTCTCCACTGCCTGTCTCACAAGAAAACTGCGTGGGATGAACTTGCTGCACCTCAATCATCCGCTTTTCATGGATTGGTAAATGGCCTCAATTTTAACTTTTCAAAAATGATATTTGATGGAATGCTGGAAAATCTAAAACCTAAAAGGATCTTTTACATGTACCCCAGATTCATCCAACACATTCTCAATTGTGAATTTCCAAATCTGCAAATCTCTGATCAACATCTTGAACTAAAATCTTTTACAAGTAAAACATTTTCTAACATGCAAGTGAACAAAACTGTTTTCCTTGGTAAAGACACATCACACCCTATTCCTAAGGCCAGGACTGCTCCTGAGCAAACTGCTCCTGGTGACAACATTGTTACACCAACAAGTGTTGAGCCCACACCAGACCGACCATCCTCTTCCACTGATATACAAATTCCCACCATTCCCACCAAAAGGAAGAGGATGTCCACATCAAAAACCACACCCAAAAATACCACACGCACTCCACAATCACCCAGAAGGAAGAGGACTAGGTCTCCTTTACCTAGACCCTCCACAGGACTACCTCAGAATGAGGGTGGTATATCACCTAGGCCACGTGAAGTAGATTCCCCAACCCTTATTGCAGGGAATATACTGCTGGACTTGGTTCAATCACCCAACCGACATTCTGGTGATAAGGTGACTTGCAGTAGTGATGAAGCAAGTCAGGTGGAAAGGGCTGACACTACTCATGAAGTCCCACTGGACCCTGAGGACAGTGCCAACATCATTAAGACCCAATCCACGGCAACTGTTTCTGTCAGGGAACCTATTCAGGAACCTTTGATTGACAACAGGAATCCCAGGTGCCAAGAAACCATGGGTGCTGAGCATGAATTGACGGTTCGATGTACAAAACTTGAAAATGAATTGGCAGCTCTCCGTGCAATTGTGAGAGCTCAAGGAGAAGAAATTGAACGGTTGAAGGCAGGACAATCTATGAAAGCCACTGATAGGTAAGGTTGTCAACCATGCATACTATACGTTGAAATGAAATTCACAAGCAAAACTAGATTTAATTCAAAATAGGATCTTGCACAGGGTGTCTTCCTCAGATGTTGATGAAGTTGAACAAGTTGATCCGGTTGAACAACTTCATCCGGAGGAAGAAGGCCATGTTGATCACGTTGAACTAGTTGATCCGGTTGAACAACTTCATCCGGAGGAAGAAGGCCATGTTGATCAGGTTGAACTAGTTGATCCGGTTGAACAACTTCATCCGGAGGAAGAAGGCCATGTTGATCACGTTGAACTAGTTGATCCGGTTGAACAACTTCATCCGGAGGAAGAAGGCCATGTTGATCAGGTTGAACTAGTTGATCCGGTTGAACAACTTCATCCGGAGGAAGAAGGCCATGTTGATCACGTTGAACTAGTTGATCCGGTTGAACAACTTCATCAGGTGCAAGTGACTGCTGATAATCAGATTATCACAAGCGTGATGAGTGATCTGCAAACCACAAATGTGGATATAGCTCCTGAAGCTCTATCTTTCATGAGAAAAATGATGATTAGGAATACTCTTAACTGCACTTGGTTTAGGAGTGCTCCATCTCTGCCCACCATTCCTCTTTTAAAGCCTAGTGCTCCATCTCTGCCCATCATTCCTGTTTTAAAGCCAATCACTGCTGAGGAAATTCCTGAGCAAGTTATCTCGGAAGCCAGTCCCAATGCTGCAACTTCACTTCATGAGTCTCCAAAACCTGCTGATGATGATTCTCTTGATGAGAGAAGTATCTCTGGTTTCACTGACATGGAGGATGATGATAATCTGAGCACAGGAGGTCAGAGAGAAGACATGGACCCTGTTACAAAGGCTCTGTTGGATCAGTATGAAAAGGAGAATGCTGAGATACGAAAGAAGTTCCAAGAACAAAAGGAAATTGCAGAGTTTGAAGAACAGAAACGACTACTCATAGAAGAAGGTATTTATGAGTATGTCATCAACAATGCAGACCTAATGTCCTTCATCAATGCAGCAAGGAGAAGATCTGATCTGTACATAGAAGAAAGAATTGCCAAAGCCGAAGAGAAAGGTCTTTCAGACAGAGTTGAGATGTACAGAAAGCTCTTATGTAATGAGTATAGGATGATTCGGATGAAGAGAAGTGAAGATAACAAAATTTTCCTATGTCAGTTCAGTGTGATGCTCAGAAGCAAGGAATGCTTTACTGATGCATGGGTTGATGAAATGAACGGTGATGACTTGATCAGATGGATGTACATGATCCTAGTCATCAGAGCTGATCAAGCCAATGAGATGAATGTAAAGAGATTTGTTGATAGCTCTTTAGAACAGGATCAACAAGAGAAGCAAGGTACTAGATATCAAACTCTATCGGAGGAGGATGACTTGCTGATTCATAAATGGTACTTCAAGGAAATCTTGGCGAGGGACCCAAAAATAATCAAGTCTTGCAGATTGCCAAGGCTGAGAAACGACTATGATGCTATCAGGAAGAGCCAAATTGAAAATGAAAGAGTTACTGGTGTGAAAAGGCCACCAGGTATGCATGCTCTGTTTGACTCCTTACATCCTGAAGGTCTTAGCTACCTCAAAGAAAAGAAGAGTAAAGCTCCTGTGCAAACTACTCAGCAAAAAAAGCCGCCAAGGATCAACATTATCAAGGAAATGTTTGACACTGTCTCTGATCCTCATCTCTCATCATCTCAACCCTCCACCACAGCCTCACAACCGACCGCTCCCTCATTACCAGGTGCATTTTCTGGTCTGAATAGAACTCTAGCCTCACAGCAACCCAGAAGAAACCCTGCTGCTAGAACTAGTAGACCAGAAAAAAATCCTAAACCTGTAAAATTAAAGCCTATTCCACCAAAGTATAGAGCAGATAACTTCACATCCATTGTACCACATCCTCACCTAAACAAACCCCGAAAACCCTCATCTCCACCCAAGTCACCAGAAAAACCACCCACCAAGAGAATGAAGTCAGTGGCTAGGAAGGGAAAAGGAAAAGTGATCAATGAGGAGGATGAATACAGAGATGTCCATGCTGAAAGGAGAAGAATCATCTCCTGGAGGTATGATGATGAAGCGAAAGTATACCTGTTCACAACCAGTTCATGTGAGGTACTAAAGTTTACAGCTGAAGAAGCTATGTACAACCTCACTGACCATGAGTTGGGTGATGTTAGACAGTCACGTGGTGATATGAAGGGCGCGTGTTCACAAGAGGAATCCTTAATGCTGAGGATAAGGATGTATTTGGATGAGTTATACGGGGAAGTAGAAGAAGCCACACAACGCAGCATTGACAATCCTGTTTCGACACTTGAAGTTGATAAGGATGGAAATTTGGTAGTCTATAGAGCTGATGGGTCATTCACAACGCATAGTACAGTTCCAGATCCAGAATGGAGCCAGGATGACAAAGACCGAATCAATTTAATAATGACAAGTAACAGGCTTCATCAGGTTTTTATTAAGAGAAAAAGGGTGACGAACTGGGAGTATAAGAAAGAAACAAACATGTATCACATTTTCACCAGTGAAGGTGAGACAATTAGAAGCTTACAGGATGCTCTAAATGGGCTTTCTAAAGATGAGATACGAGATATTGTCAGGATTGGTGATACTGAGAGCAGAATAATGACACGGACCTTTCATGAAAGTCTCCTATGTAACAAGGCCAAATTTCGGTTACAGGCTATTGAAGAGGAGAACAAGATGGGAACCGGATGAACTTGGCTGGAAGAAGAGTTGATCCCTGTATTTGTGTACAATTGCATAAGTTGTTCCAGTTTGTATGTTAACATGATAGTTGTTACAGTTTTATTCATACACTTTTCATCTATAATTAATAACATACACATTTTCAATGAATCATAGCAGACCTCCATTTCACTCATAATTAACTGTGATCTTACATGAAGGATATATTCATATGCTATGTTAGTGTAGTATATGTTGGCATTTTGATATGGTGGGATGAGATGATATATAAACATGATAAATTTTACTTCTTAAGTAAATTGGAAGAAGAGAAAACCGGATGAACTACAATTCTTCAGGAAGAATAGTTCATGAGGATTGAGAGAAGATGAACTAGAGTTCTTAAGGATGAACCGGATAAACTAGAGTTCTAAAGTTCTTCAGGATGGTTAACCAGTTTTCTTCTATTATAAATACATACACATTTTCAATGAATCATAGCAGAATCCATTTTACTCATAACTGTGATCTTACATGAAGTATATATTCATATGTTATGTTAGTATATGTTGGCATTTTGATATGGTTGGATGAGATGATTTATAAACAGGATAAATCTTACTTCTAAATTGGATAAAATCACATCAGTTGACTGTAAAATCTACTTGCAACAATCAAATTTAGAATAAAATCAACTTAAATGATTGAGATAAAATCTGTCTATATAATTAATGGTGTTAACCAAAACAAAACATGAGGAAGAGCTTACAAAAACTTTCATATATATATATATATTGATCTTTATACAAAGATTTTCATCAGATCCTATACAAAAATCTATATAACTAGCTAAGACCTAGCATCCGACATATAGTCTTCATCATCCAAGAAGCTGCTGCTGCTGCTGCTGCTGTCATCAGGAAACAGCTTTTGACCAGGGGGTTTTCTCGGTCCCAACTCGGAGGTTCTGTAGGTGGAATCCCTGTTCCGGATTAAAAACACATCCAGCTCTCTCTCCCCCTCTGGTCCCTGGAGATGAATTTTCATATCCCTTACAATTTCGGGAGTGATGAAATCCGCATACTGAAGCCCGTATTTGATGGACAGAGGCGGGATCCTCCAGTAAATGAGGAAATACCCAATCGATGTGTGGTTTAGGTATTGCACCATTTGATCCAGATCATTACAATCAAATTTGCGAATGTCGACATAGTCGACATAATCTACCTTTCCCTTCCACACTTCGTGGCCGGCGGCATTCCGGTGGAAATCGCCACAGTGACGGACCTTTAGGGTGAACCTCCGACCACCTGTAAAAAACCCAAATGCATAGTAGAGAGTAAGTAACTAAAAAACATAAAACCCTAAAAATAAAAACGTACAGCCATTATTGAGTGAAAATACACTTACGGGGAGTCTTGCCATAGTAGGGTGCTGGTTCATTAACACCCCTAATCCTCCATTGTTTACCAAAGGCAGCCATTGATCGATCGAAGTTTTTTTTTTCTTGTTGATCAGGAAATACGTTCGTACAGAAGATTTTGGTGGTGAAAAAGTGGAAATTTAAAGGCAGACAGGGCACGCTACCAGCTATGGTGGGAAGAAGTGGAAAGGTCAGGCCAAGATAACCGTGTATATTTATTACCTTTACCACGCAAATCCTGTTTTTACCGTGTCTATTTATTACCTTTAGCAACGCAAATTTTGTTTATCAATTATTTCTTATGTGATGGGAGTAATTAAAAAGGTTCTGCTTAAAATATAACCAATTAACACTTCTGTCTCAATGGTTCTTCTTAATCTTGTAGTGAGTTCCTTTCTTTTGACTGACCCAGGTTCAAGCCTTGTTTGCTACAATTTATAATTTTTGATTGTCTAATAGTGGATGACAGGATTTATAAACTGGCTAGATTTTAATTCTTCAATAAATTGGAACAAGAACAAAACTGTATGAACTAACAAGAACAGAACCGTATGAAGGTTCAAGCCTTGTTTGCTACAATTTATAATTTTTGATTGTCTAATAGTGGATGACAGGATTTATAAACTGGCTAGATTTTAATTCTTCAATAAATTGGAACAAGAACAAAACCGTATGAACTAAAAAGAACAGAACCGTATGAACTATAATTCCTCAGGAAGAACAGGAAGAATAGAACCGGATGAACTAGAGTTCTTCAGGATCAAGAGTAATTATTCAGTAATAGAACAGGATGAACTACAGTTCTTCAGGATGAACCGGATAAACTAGAGTTCTTCAGGATGAACTATATATACTATAGTTGTTATTTCTGTTCGTAGTCTATTGGATATTCCCATGTATTTAAACCCATTATCTAGTGAATTAAAATCATTCTGGTTGAATACAATTCTCTATACACTAATATTTAGTCACACAACCTAATATATATATGTAGAAGACTATGACCTTAGGGAGAAGATTTCATCCGGATTGAGAGAAGATGAACAGAAACGGATGAAAATACATTATATTAAATTAAAAATCAGTTCATTACATAAAAGGGAAACGAAGCGGCTGAAGACAAATCCCTCTTTGCTTTCTCACAATTACATACACATAATCCAAAGGGGGTATGATTCCATTAATACATTGATCTATAAAATTACAACTTTAAAACTACTAACTTAAAGGGAAAAGAAGCGGCTGAAGACAAATCCCTCTTTGCTTCTCACATGGTGCTCTAGAGAGATTGTCTGAGAATCATCATATAACGGCTACTTGCTGCTTTCTCACATGCACTTGCTTCTGATCAACTGAAAATGGTGAAGAAGTGGCTGGAAGAAATCAGGTTCATGGGTCCAGAAGCGAGAGAAGCACCTGGACAATACAGGTGCTGCAAACCACAACATGTGCCGGCCCTTGCCGCTGACTTTACAAAATTATATAATAACTTAAAATCTGCTCCCAGGAGTTATGAAGCCGAAACCCTTGGTGTCGTTGAACCACTTCACGGTACCTGATTTCCTACCGCCTTCGTCCGCCATATTCGTTTTCAGATTGTCTGGGGCTGAGGGAACTGAAAATGGTGAAGAAGCATCTCTTTTGCTACATCTCCTACATCGTTCCCCTTCCACAATCCAACATCGTTATCCGGGCCATTTGAGTGATTGGTACCACCCAATGTTGCAACTAAAGTTAGATCTATTATTAATAACAATAATAAATCATAATTTATCAAGCACATTATAAATTAATCAAGGAATGAGTAAAAGAAAGAAAGGAGGGTAGTGAGATCAACTACCTTGTTCAAGTTTAGGGTTGCAACAAACAGGGCATGCAAACCTCATATGGGCCCTTACTGCTGATTGTTATAAAATTATATAATAACTTAAAATCTGCTCTCAGTAAAGCATTTGTATGAACCATTAGAGACTTCTCGTCTCCATGGTTTCCACAATAACTTAAAATCTGCTCCCAGGAGATACAGAGTACAATCTTTCCCTGCATAAGAAAAAATTACCAAATCTGAGACGAAAATTTCAATCGAACTTCAGTGGTGAAGATGATAACTTACCGTTTTCCACATACGGATGACACCAATTCCACATTTTTTTCCGGCGATGATGGACGAAAAACAGAGAGAGAGAGAGACTGTGAGAAAAGGGGCATGGTGGAGATGATGATGAAAACTGATACAGAGATAAGTATATATCGATAATCGAGGGGCGTGGTAGATGGAGATTAGACCGATAAAGTAAATGAAATAATCATGATTACAAGCGCCGTCGACTGTTTGTCTTCTTTTAGCCACCTAAAATTAATATACCGTGACCATTTGTCATAATTTGTCACGCAATCAATGTTTAATATGAGTAGCCATATCACAAGATAATAAAAAATGATAAACATATAAACACAAATCTTCTCTTTTTCGCCACGCGTTTAATATTACCGTGACCATAAAATAGATTTTTGTCACTCACAACCTACCATTTAGTCACGGTTAATATATGTGGCCATAGGTAATAGATTTTTGTCACTCACAACCTACCGTGACCATTAGTCATCTAATATTTAGTCACACAACCTAATAACAGTGGCCATATGTACTAGCTTTTAGCCACATAACTAAGTAAAAAGCGTGGCCATTGCTCACATTTAGCCACACATAATATATACTTAATAGTTTTGTTTTCTTTTAATTTACTAAGTAATAAAATCTACTCTTTCGTCACACAACATTATTTAAGTGTGGCCATACATTCCTTTTTGGTCACACGAATAAAGAATCATAAAAATTTCGTCGCCGTTTGGTGCATTTCGCCACTCTTTTATAAGTGTGACAAATAAGTGCCACATGTTTTTGTAAAACAGTGGCTAAAGCCACTGCACCTGATTGTTGTTGTCACATAAACAAAAAAATACGTGGCTAAAAGGGTCCAAAGGCTATATATTTGGCCACGGGTACACAATATGTGTGGCTAAAACGAGAATTTCTTACCTTTGGCCACGCTTTTTTCAAAACAGTGGCTATGCGTTATCAAAAAAACCATGGCCAAAGCCACTTTTTGACGTAGTGCTATCAATTATTAGCATTTACCAAGTAATTTATCATGAAATGACCTAGATCTTGGATACAGACAATCACACTGCAATTGAAATGTACTAAGGCAATTTCTCCAATATCCATAATCAACACAAGCTAAGACATTTAGTCATGACATACAAAACATCAAACACTTGAATGATTAATATAAACATCAGGATAATTGTCCAAGTACAAGATACAAGCATAAGTGAAAGAAATACTAATGAGCACAAAAGCAAAGGATGCTATGTTTGAGTTGCCACCAACCCTATAAAGTTCTTACAAATTCCCCCTTTGGTGGTAATACAAACATAAAAGGAAACTAGACAACTATCTGAGTTGACCAAGCAGCTTCAGCAAGAATCTCCAGTACTTTCGTGCAAGGTTCCTGTAACGATCATCAAGGCAGACAATCTGTGCATCGTACAGAATCCATAGATCTTCTCGTGCAAACTTCTTCAAGTCAGAATAGTGCCACATTTCAATCACCCTTTCACTACCCCGAGAGAGATAGCAGATTCCACGACCACCCATGGCCCAGTATTTCAAGGTACTTAGGCTTTCCGTCTTCATCTTCCTAGCAGCAATACACTCCCAACACCACCATCTTAGAAACAAACCAAAGTAGTTTGCATCCACTATCTCATATGGCCTAAGCCTTCGAGGGATGGTGTCAAGGCGACTATAGAATAACCACTTTAAGTAGCTTCGATGCAGTAGTCTCAGTTCGATCGCTGCGAAGAGTCTTATTGTGCAGCCGTCTTCCCTTTCAATAACCAGCTCATGAGTATCACCACTGTAGTACCAACAAGTTATAGGATTGCTTTTCTGATCTCCTTTTATTTTCTTTGTGACCAAATCTTTGCTGATACTTTTATACATAACTTTGTGAGGGACTTCAGCTCTTTGCCTTCTGAATGTCTTGTATTTCTTCTTTTCAGTCTTGATGGGACGATTTGAGCTCACATTGTAGATGGCCCTTATTTGATCCTCAGCATCTCTGCCTACAGGATCATTTGAGTGATTTATCAGTGGACGCCATCTGAGCTGCTTCAACTCCCAAGAAAACAGATTTAGAAGATCCTTTATTTTGGCAAAGAATTGAACGAAACCATTTCTGCGCTTGACAATGAATGCCTTGAATTCATGATCGTATTTCCACCCAAGAATCTTCATTCCATCATCTGATTCAACGTTTGGAGGCATATCTTTAAGCTTTTTAGCAGTAAACTGCACTAAGGCTTTCCGATAAGGTTCCATCTCCTTCCATTCGTCAACCAAAGTAGGAGCGTCTTTCCTTCGGTGTTCCTCCACTCTTTTAGCTTCACGATCGTCCTGCTGACGCTTTATTTTCTTATTTTCTTCAAGAATATGTTCTTTGACCATAGTTCGTAGACCGGGAATTTGCTTTCTGCTGTAGCTTTTACGAGCATATCCCCTTAAGTCTAGAAAGTCTTGTAATTCTCTCTTGTTCATTTTATTTACTTCAAGAGTAGCAGTAGCTGGACTGGGTGGAGGTGAAAACCGATCAAAAATCTCAGGAGGAGGAGGCATGTATTGTGCGTGCATCTCTCGTATCTTCTCCCTCAGATTATCATTGAACTGAACATATTCAAACTTCTTGTCTGTATCAGCAAAAGGATTTGCACGAGGATCAATAAGCTTCTCTGCAAGTTTGTAGTTGTACAGATGTTTATCCATGTCTTGCTCATCGGTATACAGTTCCACTAGCTGTGACTCCGTGAGATTCATCAGGTAGGATAAGGGAAGCCCACGAGAGATTAACTCTCTGACATAATTTGCAATCACAGACTCGTCAGAAGGATCAACATTATCACCAGCTAGGTTAGGAATTATTCTGATTCTGGGTTCTCTCTCATCAGAGTTGTGAACTTCTGGCTCAGAGTATTCTGATCCAAGGCCTATTTTTGATGGAGGACGGACGGATTCTTCCAATTGTTTGATGGCCTCTTGCCTTGCAATCTCATCCAGTGTCCTTTCAAGAAGTATTTCATCCTTAGCAGCTCTGATGGATTCTTCCTTCTTCCTTTGCTTCTCCATTTCCTGTTCATACACCTCTTCAGGAGTTAGCTTTCTTTTACCTTTGTCAGGCCTAACTGAAGGACCAGCTTCATGAGATGAGACTGGATTATTTGCATCCTGACCACCACTTGCACTTGTTATTGGAAGAGTCTGAATAGGTTCAGAGTCAGTGCCGGTGGCGGTTGCAGCAGACGCTGACAGTGAAGGTTGGGCAGGAACTCCTTCAGGATTTGCCTGATCTTCTAAGTGATGGACTGGTGAAGGAATAGATGATCCGATAGCATCTTCTACGTTTTGAGGTTCGCTTTCCACTGGCTCAAATCTAGGACGAGTTGGAGAAGTAAACTCTACCGGTTCATCCTTGATCTCATAAATTATCTCCTCATCATACTCATCGTCAGCAGTGAATTCCAAGTTTATGAAGTTTGTTGCACTGGAGTCATAAATGAGGTTATTTAGACGCTCAGCCAAACTTATATCATTGAAGATCTCATCTGGAATCATGCTGAGAGGTTGAATTTCCAATACTTCTCCAGCTTCAATTGATTCCTCAGTAACAATTACACCACTTCTGCTACTTGGATCAGTAGCCAGGGTGTTTGCATAGAATTCTCGAAATGCAGTTCTTCCAAGATCCAGAAATTCACTTTCAACGTGTAAGTGTTTCAGCTGTTCAGAGATCTCAGATATACCAGCTTCAGTCAGAACAATGCTTATTGGTTGTTGCACTGGAGGAGCCAACTGGAGTTGCAATGAATCTTCAGGAATGACAGGAGGTTCATTAGGTTCACCCATGGTTAAAGCAAGTACCTCTCCCGAAGATGATTGGTTTGCTTCAAATGCAGTCCTTGAGAATCTTGGTAGTTTGATATTCTCAGGAAGCGGCACTAAGCTTATTACGGATTGATAAATTTCCTCTTCCTCTTCATCGTTCAGTTCATCATTCAGAAAAGCATCACCAAAGGAAATGTCAACATCAGGTTCGGAAGATTCGTTGTCATCTGATTGAAAATCAGCAAGATGAGTATCATCTATATCTTGTTCCGTGACAACGTTAAGAGTTATTGTATCAGAAGCTTTTCAAAGCAGGCTAGGACTTGGTTCTTTATTTTCTTGAGTGTCTTCTGTTGCGGGAGGTTGATCCAGCATCTGATCGTTACCCTATTTACCACTTCCACTACCTCCAGCTTCATCACCATTGGTACCGGTAGTTTGTTTATTTCGGAGAGCTTCAGCCAATAGCTTTTTCAACCTTTCAATTTCTTCAGCTTGCTCTTTTATTTTCTCATTGGCTTTGAGAAGCTCTTGATTTTGTTCTTTTATTCTGTCAAGTGCTTCCTTAAGCTTGTCGTCAGAGGAAATGTTAGAGACATTAGGATTTTGCCTCAGGACCACTTCTTGAGCAGGAGCAGTTGAAATGAGCTGAGTCTCAATTTGTGATACCGGTTCCAAGTTTGTGATGTTGATATCAGCAGAGGCATCAATTTCATGGACTGTGTTTCTGTGGTGGCGACTGGAGTTGATTGAGTGGCAGCATCAGTTCCAGATCCAGATATTGGCCCTCTTCTTATTTCAAGCTTTTTCCTTTCCTGAGCATACTTTGATCTTCTCTCTCTTCTTTTGGATGGATTAATATGACCATCATACATAAATGATGCTGAATCTGTTTCACGTGAATCAGATTTTGAGTTATTTGGTGAGAAGTCATCTTGAGTCGCCCTTGACTTTATTTTCTTTAGCTTCTTTTGGCTTGAAGCTTCAGGTTATTCACTAACTTTAGCTTTTTCTCTTGTTTTCAATTTTTTCTTTTTGGGACCCCTAGCATCAGAACTGGTGGAGTCGGAACCAGATTCTGATCCAGGTTGGAATCTTGACCCAGATCCAGGTTTGGATACAGAGTTATTAGATTTATTTTCACCATCATTTCCAGACTTATCTGCTTCACTATCAGATCCTTCCTCTTCATCTTCTGAATTATCTGAACCAGCAGAATCTCTGGATGATGCCCTGTTTTCTGGTTCTGAATGCACGGGATCATCATGAATTGGAGAGTTGACTGGATGATCATCTTGTAGATTTGCTTCATTATTCTCAGGTTCGGCAGCATTGACATCTACCATATCAGCATCAGCATCATTATTTTCTTGATCTTCATCCATGTCGTCATCGACATCAATTCCCTCAATCATGTTTGGGAAAAATGGTATCTCGGGTCCATCGTACTGGCCTATCTGGTAGCGGGTGTAAGAACCGGACATCATTCTCCTAGGAACCAAGTATGGTTCTGTCTTTTGCAAGTTCGGGTAGAAGCGATCAAGAATGGCTTGAACGAATCTTGGGTACATCAAGAACTTCTCTGATTTCCTTGTTGGATGCAAATTGTAATTCATCCAGTTAATTATTTGCCTTGAGAGGTTGAAACCTGCACCGGATGCTAAACCATGCAGTGCCCAGGCAGTCTCTTCTACAAAGTCATCAGTTCCAGACTTTCTTTGAGCGAAAGCAGAAATGAAGAAAGTGATGATGCACCTCCAGTTTTCTGGGAACAATGTCTTCTTTATCTTAGGATTTGTAGCCATGGAGAGATTTCCTTGATAACCCATCATAAGGATCGTGTCTTGCCATTCGTTCTTTGGAAAGGAATCAGGGCAGAGTGCATCATTTAGCTGCAGCACTTCTCGGACTCTTTCTTCATGTATTTCAACATACACATCTTGAATTCTTGATCTGATGGATTTGGAACCATTATCAGC
The DNA here is from genome assembly GCA_039602395.1 of Deinandra increscens subsp. villosa. Taxonomy (NCBI): domain Eukaryota; kingdom Viridiplantae; phylum Streptophyta; class Magnoliopsida; order Asterales; family Asteraceae; genus Deinandra; species Deinandra increscens. Next base: position 71,815,749 of record JBCNJP010000027.1, read on the forward strand.
AACGAATGTGCTTGCATTGTTCCAAAAATCATTTATTATACCCGAGCTGATGACAGGCTCAAGTTGAATGCCAGTGATCCAATTTGAGTTCTCTAGGATTCTGAAGGCCTGTTCATAACGGCCAGCATCTGTCCAGTTTCTGTTAATTTCACAGAATTGATTGTGTGACTTTGAGAAATCCAGAGGGGCATTGGCTGCTCTTTCCACTCTGGGAGGCATCTGCACATAAGAAATAACATGATCACATCAAATTTGACAAGTCAAGTGAATGTCGTATCACACTAAATTCGTGATAGTGACAGAGTTTTTCAATTTACTTACAAAGATATGAAAGAAATTTACTTAATACATAGACTCAAATTTCTTCAAAATTAATTAATTTGGCGTAACAGAAGATATCAGTAGAATTTACCCAAATTCCAGTAATTTCCCATGAAATTCTAAATTTTTATTGGAAGAGATGACTTTGGTGAAGGACTTAGACCCAAAAATTCTGCTTGAATTTTATTTTATGAAAAACACAAGTAATGGCAAATTATGATAGAATTTTGAAAACTTTGTGTAAAAGTTTACTCAAATGAGTGGACTCTTGTTAAATGGTCACAATTTGACTCAAAAGACTCAACAACCTTTAGAAGGAATCAAGAAGTGATTCCCCCTAAACTTGTGCTTTTCACAATTTGAAATTATGGATTTTAGGATCAAACATAAATCTTGTATCATATTTCCTTATTTCAGTATGATTTGAGCAGTTTGAGACACTTACAAACACATATATTCTATTTAACTACTTAAGCATTCATAAGAAGTCAAATGATGAAACAGAATACATGTATGAAGTTCTTACATGCTTAACTCACATTAACCAAAGTCAATTAAAATCAAGTAAGGAACAAGAAGCATTCAATATCAAGCATGAGCATTAACTTCAAGGTCAGAGACAACCATGGATCAGTTAGTCCTTAATTCTAACCTTGCTACTATTTATTTCTCATAAGTGTAATATGAGCTTCAATAGTTCCTAACCTAACTATTTATTCAGATTAAAAGATAAAGAATCATACAACAATGACTAATATGCATGTCATTTCATTAAATCAAGCATGTTTGTGAATCATACACAATTTCAGAATTTTAACATGCAAAGTCATATTCCATGATATTTATTGAGTTTATAGCATAAGCGGTAGGAAGAACAAACCACTCGAATAGACAAGAATCAAATATCCAATTATTTATTTTGAGATCAGAAGACATACCTCAATGAAGATCTAGAATTGACTAAGATCTAAATGAGAAAAGTCAAGAAATCAACAGGTTCAAGTCCTGTTTGTGATCAATCATACAAGGATTAGAAAATTTGACTAATGTTATTCAAGTAGATTTGAAGAGTTTAATGAATTTGCCCCTGTGTAGCTTAACAATTGTGTATCAAACATTGCCAAGAAATCATGAAACATACCTCTTTGATGATCTAAATTGAGCTAAGATCAATGTGAGAGACAAGAATTTCTTGTGGTGTTTCAGGACAGAATCTGTTATTAAATCAGACAAAAATTCGTTAAACAATTGAATTGAAGCCACACACAGCCAAAATAGGGTCAGACTCATTAAACAGAAGTGAAATACACCAGATTTGACTTAAAAAGTCAACTATGCAAGCATTCATCAAAAACCAAGTCAAGACAAGTTAAACATTGCAGATTTGACCTAAATTAAGTTCAATCCTATGTTATACAAGTTAAAGTCCTGAACTTGACTTATTTTATCAAATTAGGTTGCATATCCAGTGAATTTCAATAGAGAAGGAGAAATCCAATGAAATGGTCATAAGTAGCCTTTGTGTTGCAATGTTTGGTCAATTTTATTTAGAACAACATGAAAGCAACCAATGTTACCATTTTAAGTCATGGATTTCATTCCTCGAGTTACTTGAGTCAAGAGACTCTTATTGGAATGAGTTTAAATCGTTTAAAATCCTATTTTGGTCATACGGATAAATTTGAGAAAATTTTACCATGTGAACCAATATGATGAGATTTTTTTTTTTTTTTGGGAAAGAGGCAAAGCCCCGGCAAACATTTATTACAAAAGAATAAAAGAATAGGTACAACCAAAAGGAAAAGGGACAAACCCGCAACAAGTCAACGGGTCAGCCCAAAACCCCAAAACCAAACACTAGTCCGGCCACGGGTTAAGGCACACAAGCCCAGCCCAAAAGTAAGAAATACCGGCCCTAAAACAAATACAAATTGGAACCGAATATCGGCCCATATCACCAAACCAAAACATCACAGGGAGAACCCGATACAAACCAATAATACTCAAGAAATACCCATGCTCAGAAGCACTAAGATAACAAGTCTTCATTACAAGCCCCATTCCACCTGTGTTCCATGAAGCAAAAAACCCCCACCATCACTTGACAGAGAATGATACTCCAACCTCTATAACTGCCAACTATAAAGGGATTATGTACTGTAATTTTGCAGAAAGTAGTAGACCAGCTGCCCTCTATTTTTAGAAGGCCCAAGGACAGCCAAAACATTTGAGACCAAGTAGAAAAAACCAGCAGCAACCTTTGATCATCATTACCCAAGCCAAGGCTGACCATAACCATTATGGGAGTGTACCAAACTAATTTAGCAGCCCCGAGGGTCCTAGTAGTTGTAATAGCATGAATCCTATCAGACTTAGCAGCCAGCAGCATCATACCATTATGCCACTTAACATTTATATATCTCCAAGGCCAAATAAAACCAGCAGCAGCAGGTAGCCCATACAGATGACCAAAATACCCTTGTATGCACAGTAAATTCCAGTCCCCAAGGAGCTCATTAAGAACACACCAGACAAAATAGTTCTCTCTATACCCTTCCCTACCCAATACATCAGCAAATATCTTAACTATAGCCATGCCCACAAAATAAGTTGACCCCACCACAGTAATAGCTTGACTCACATATGGAAAAGAAAAACTAGCATCAGCCTGTTGTCTAAAACTCTCCATTCTAGTATAAGAGTACATATTCCACAGTCTTCTATCCATCCATACTTTCCACCAAGTAGTAACATCCCATTCCCTAAAATGTTGAAATAACAAACAAACAGTGATGTATAGGCCTTTATCATAATAGATCAGCCACCACAACTCTTTTTCACCCCATCTTGTGCACCTAACAGCAGCAGTCATAATAATATAAAAACACCCAGACATAAAATCCTTTAGCCCATGCATCCAACTCACAAGAGGCACAACTCCCTCCCCAACCCAAACCAAGAGGATAACAAGACTCAAAGACTCAAATATGGAAATAAAAAAGGCTGACTCAAATTTGTAACCAAGAGGGTTTGCATACTGGTGAATAGTACTAAAAATACAAAATTTTGGGGAGGATAAATATGTCCTATAAGACCCAGTATGCGCCATCCTTATGTCTCCCAGGTAGGTGCATATCACATGCCACCAGCATCCTAACCACCAATCAGCTAAAGCAGAGTCAGCTACTGATTCAATTATGAACCAAATAGCCAACAGAATAAAGAACCAAAAACAAAAGACACAAGAAGGATAAGAAAGCAACAGAGAAGCAGACATGGCTGCCAGATGACTACCCAACGTGTTATAAAGTCCTCAACTTCATACTTGGAGTCCCAACCCATGAAAGAGCCATCCCCTCCTACCTCACCAAATCTACACTCAACACTCAGCAGAAAGGGTGTAATGTGTGTGCAAATTGTACCAACCCAACATCCCCCCCAGACCCCAAATCTAACCAAATAATGGAGTAACCCCAACCCTGCCCATCCCACAGCCCCTCTCCACACAAAGAAGTAAAGCCAAAGAAGACAAAATATGGATCCAAAGTTTCTCTCTCTGTGATCTAACCCCAGTCTATTCAATCTCCCCTTATTCCAGTAGTCCAGAATAGAATTATATCCCATGATGAAATTCTGCATTATTGTGATTGTCATAGACCCTAAATCCCCACATCCTGCACACTTTAACCGTGAAAGGAGTTTTTCTGATCTTCAATCCCATCAATTTAAGCCTAACCATTTCGGTTATTTGTTGACAAAGAACCTCCACAGTTCTTTCTTTTTCTTGAAAAATTCTCCAATTTCGTTCCTGCCAGATGAAGTACACAATAGCAGCAAACATAAGTCTTTGCACAATGCTTCTAATGGATTTGGATTTAGGATAAGAGTGGATGTAAGTGATACATTCTTCTAAGGAATCAGGGCCATTTTCAAGCATAGCCTGCCCTTTAAGCTGCTGCCAAACTCTCAAAGGATAATCACAACCAAAAAACAAATGAGCATGACTATCCCTTTGCTCCTTACAAAAAACACACTTCAGGCTACCCTCCTTGTCCCATTTTTGAAGCCTGTCCTGTGTGAGCAGTCTTTGTTTACAAGCCATCCACAATATAAAGCTATGTCTAGGTATGCATTGAGAGAACCAAACTAAAGATGCCCAAGCCACATTAGGATGGATTTCACAAAGGTCATTAAAAGCAATTTTAGTTGAAAAATTAACCAAACATCCTTCATTAGTGTTCCATTGGACCAAATCAGCTTTTCCAGCAATAAGATCAGGAGGATCATAATTAAATAATCCCGGAAACAATTCTTTCCATTCTTCAGGCCAAGCCCATCTACCTTCAACAATAATATCCTTAACATTGAGATTAGAATCATAACCAGCCCTATGCATTTCCCTAGGAGTGATAAAGGTACATAAAGGACTCATAGGGTGCCATAAATCAAACCACACAGAAGTGCTATGACCATTGCCAAGTTTAGTATAACAATGAGGCCAAACAACAGTCCTACACTTCATTATATTCCTCCAGCTCCAACACTTATCCTTTTTATCAGGAATTTCCCACAAGCTTCTACCTTTCAATCTATGAGTGTGAACCCACCTTGTCCATATATTATCTTTCCCACTTACAAGATTCCAAACCAATTTTGAGACCAAAGCCATATTTCTAACTTTAAGGGATTTAATACCCAGCCCCCCTTGAGCTTTAGGATAACAAACCTCACTCCACCTCACTCTAACCTTCCCTTTACAATTATCAGATTGTGTCCACAGAAACCTGTTAATAATTCTTTCAATATCCTCAATAACTGAAATAGGCAGAAGAAAAACAGAAGCCCAGTAAACTTGCATGGAAGCAAGTACAGATTTGATCAATTGTAGCCTCCCAGCAAAAGAAAGAGACTTATTTTTCCAATCATTCACCCTCTTCTTAACTTTTTCAATCAGGACAGCACAGTCTTTAGAGTACAATCTTGTCGCCAATAGAGGTAATCCTAAATATTTGACTGGAAGGGAACCTTCTTTGAAAGGCAACATATGAAGAATTCTAGCCTTTGTGCTAGTGGGCACATTGCCAAAATACATAGTGCTCTTATTTAGATTGGGAAGCAGCCCAGAAACCATACTAAATTCTTCCAAAGCCAGTTTTATCACTTTAACAGAATCAACATCAGCATGAACAAACACAAGAAGATCATCATTAAAACACAAATTGGTGATCCCTAATTTCCTGCACTTCCAATGATATTTAAATCCCTCAGTGGTCACAACCTTCCTTCTTATAATTAATGTCAACACCTCCATAACAAGAGTAAATAAGTAAGGAGACATTGGATCTCCCTGTCTTAATCCTCTCTTGCCTTTGAAGAAACCATGACTCTCCCCATTGATATTAATAGAATAACAGGCAGACCTTAAGCAGTTTTGAAGACAACCTACTGCATCATATTGATGTTTTGGAGCATCTATCTCATTCACGGTTCAGAATCTTAACACATTTGGGATGTTAACAGAGAATTATTAAAACAGAGAGTCAAGATCAAAAACAACCTACATAGTATTAAACTTGCAATTTGTTTCAATCAATCTATGAGTTTGAGTCAATGTTAACAATCCACAAATAGATTTTGATTCCAAATAAACACAAAATGACACAACCTAACTCCCACTTTTATTTAAGTTCAACGACCCTGTTCTTAGTAATCAATACCAATGAGATTCAGGTGCTTGTGAGTGAAATCACATTGATTAGACTTAATACATTCACAATGAATCATTCGAAACAGACAATTTTTCTTATTTGGATATCAAGAAACCATGAACAAACATCGCAACTAGCCCCTGTTTACGGTTCACAACCTAGTAGGAATGAATAATTCAGATTACCTTAGAGAAGCTCAGAGGTGTTGCAAGTCACAAGATTGAAGTAAAAATCTGTGTACAACAACCAAAAACATGCAATAAGAAACCTGGTTCGATTTTGTGTGCCGTCAGTCTAAAGGATTATACCCGAATCAGTAAACCTCAAATTAACCCTAAATGAATAAGGAGATCGAACCTGTTGTGGTTAGAAGGGTGTGCGAGCCAACCCCTTTTGCAGAAAAACAGATTCGCGAGGTTCGATTGAGGTAGAAAACGATGATCGTCGGGAGGAGGTGAGGTGCTTCAAGGGTTCGAAGAGAGAGATGGGGAGTGGGTATTTGTGTTTTTGAATGATAGAAATGAATTAAAAGAAACCACATCTTTTATTTATGTTGGCGAGACCGTATAAAAACTTAGGGTTTTTATTTTGTTTAAACGAGATCGCTAAAGGTTATGGAGGCGGGTGAAGTCGCCAAGGGAGACACCGTTTCAGGTGAGATCGCCAAGGGCAAACACCCGTTAAGCGAAGTCGCCAAGTGCAAACCACCGAGATCGCCAATGGTTAGTTATTAGGCGAGATCGCCAAGGGCAAACACTCGTTAAGCGAAAGTCGCCAAGTGCAAACCACCGAGATCGCCAATGGTTAGTTATTAGGCGAGATCGCCAAGTGAGATCTTGTTTTATTTTTCTCAAAAATTTCCTAAGTGCTCAACGAGATCGCCAAAGGTTAAATCTGTTTAAGGCGAGATCGCCAAGCCTTTAGGCGAAGTCGCCAAGGCATATCCTTGGTTTATTTTATGAAAACACCCAAGTTTACTGCGAAATCGCCAAACAGAAGTTTGGTGTAGGCGAGATCGCCATGACCAACAGGTCTTATGAGATCGCCAAAAATGATCTCGAGATCGCCAACAGCAAAAACTGAGGACATATGACAGCAAGTTAAAATTTTTATGAAAACTCTTGGTTTAGGATCATATATCAACCAAAATGAGAACATCCGAAGCAAAAGCATTAAAAAATTCTCAAGTGAGAACTCAGTGTGTTGCAAAAACTTTAAATGAGCTCATTAAGAGCATTTTGGGAATAATTAAGATTTCTAAGTGCATAAAATGTTATAAACACCATATTGACTCAGAACTTTTAAAATTCACAAACTTGACCAAAAACCTTATTGAATCAAAACAATTTGAGTCAGACCAGCCCAAACTTACCAAAACGGTTGATTTTGACTTAAAACAGCAAATGAACCTCAAATTTCTCAATTTTGACAAATTTATCACAAACTTGATGTTTTTAAGCACAAAGCACCCAAATTCACTTTTTATGCCAAATTTGGTTATATCAAAGCATAGTGCTTTCATTTGCATCGTTAAATCCTTATTTTCTGGTAATTTCCAGTAATTTGCTTAAGTTTGCATATTTTTTGCTCGGTAATGGTTGGACTATGTTAGGAATCAAACCGGTCAATTACGTGATCATAGACACTTACAAATCAAATTCCCTCTCAGATTCTGTAACCTAAGTCAGATTGTCGGTATTGTTATCCACTTAAGCTCAAGCAAGGCAATTTTCAGTAAAATCACTGTGATGTCATTTATCATGTTTTAGTTTGATTTAATGACAATTGTGTTGACTTCTTATACCACAAAGTCAAACAGTTATCCTAGCTTTGTCTATTTAGCACTTCAGTCATGCACAACACACATATGGAATTTCTTCCCCCTATTTCTTTAGAGGTAAGTACTGATTTCAAGATGGATGAATATTTTTGTTTCACGTGAACACAAGGTCAGAGTTCCCTCAGCAGATGTGTCACGGAATGTTTTCAATGATAATGACAGTACGCGTGAACACAAGGTCAGAGTTCCCTCAGCAGATGTGTCACGGTATGTTTTCAATGATAATGATGGGACGCGTGAACACAAGGTCAGAGTTTCCTCAGCAGATGTGTCACGGTCAATGGATGGATGTGAGATGTTTCTCACTTATTGATTAATGTGTGATATTTCACACTTATTGTATGGTTTGAAATCAGCACTTTCCGCAAAAGAAATACTCGAGTGTGTTGGTTAACTTACTTAGCACAGACTTGAGCAAGTTTAAAGGATTTTACTAACTGTTTTGACTTAAAGTCCACAATTTTAGGGTTTTAAGTGTTTAATCACAGGATTTGCCTAATTCTTATTTTGCTGAGCCTACCGACACATCGAATGATAGAATTACTGATCGATTGGATCATATCCTATGGTCAGATCACAAGACCAGAATTATATCATGTTCCTTATAGTTTGCCCAACCAAAACCAAAATTTTCTGGTTTTCTTTCTCAAAGTTTATTTTAGGCAATGCAGAATTGCAAAAATCTTGTGCTTAGACTCAAGTACCCATCAAGTACCTTTACAAAAGTTGTTAGGAATTACTCGATTCTAATTTACATGATTTTTATTTATTTTTTCAAATTTTTGGAATTTTCTTCAATTTTTCAGTATTTATTGAAGCATCACTAAAAATTCAATATTTTGACTTTGACATCAGGTATTCAACAAGTGTCTTCACAAAAGTTGTTTGAAATGACCCGATTCTATTTTTAGTGATTTTTATTTATTTTTGCAAATTTTTGTGATTTTCTCTAAATTTTCAACCGTGAGTCGGTTTAGGCCAGACCGACTGACACAAAGACTCAAAATAAAATAAAATAAAATAAGATAAAATATTTTTGGTATTTTCTGAAGATTTGATTAACACTTAGTGCTTTATTTGATGATCAAGAATAATGACCAAAAACTTAAGAAAAATTCAAAGAACTAAAGGTAAAATCTTTTTGTGTTTTCTTCCAAAAAATTTAAAACAAAATCTTTTTGGATTTTCAACTTGGTGTAAGAAAGATTGAAACAAAAATAAAATCTTTTTGGATTTTCTAGATCAGATTATTGTGGGCATGGATCAAACAGAGACAATACCTCTAAAACGACACAACCTAAGACTAAGGCACTTATTCTAAAGGAACCTAAAGAAGAGCTTACTCAAAGTTAATCATTCCTATTGATTGTACTAGGAAGTTAAACCTAGAAACATAAAATACCTTGGTGAAGAGATCTGCAAGTTGATTTTCAGAGGAAACATGAACTAAGGTAATCAGCTTTTTCTCATGACAGTCCCTAATAAAGTGATGCCTAATCTCTATGTGTTTGGTCTTAGAGTGCTGAACAGGATTCTTAACAATGAACATGGCAGCAGTATTATCAATGTTAATAGGAGTGGACATAAAATTCAAACCGTAGTCCAGAAGCTGATTCTGGATCCAGAGAACTTGAGAACAGCAGGAAGCTGCAGCGATGTATTCCGCTTCGGCTGGCGAGGTAGACAACGTTGATTGTTTCTTGCATTGCCATGAAACCAATCTGTTCCCCAAAAATTGAGCTCCGCCGGTGGTTGAATTCCGGTCCATGTTGCAACCCCCGTAATCACTATCAGAGAAACCTCTAAGATCAAAAAGCTCATCCTTGGGATACCACAGCCCTCTCTTCGGATTGGACTGAAATCTTGAGCAGAGACACACGGCAAACATTATGTCGGGGCGGCTGGCTGTGAGGTACATAAGTGACCCGATCATAGATCTGTACAAGTGTTCGTCGACACATTCACCTTCAAGATCGGAATGAAGCTTGACACGAGTCTCGACAGGAGTGGAAAAACCTTTAGAGTCGTGGTATCCAAACTTTTTCAGCATTTCCTTCATGTACTTTCCTTGGCTTATTAGGATTCCTTCATTATTCTGTTTAACTTCAATACCAAGGAAAAACGTGAGTTCCCCCATTGAACTTATTTCAAAGCGTTTTTCCATGAGACACTTGAACTCTTGACAAAGTGCTTTATTTGTTGATCCGAAGATGATATCGTCCACATACACTTGAACCAGCAGCATATCATCACCCACGTGCCGTATTTGTCAGGACCGATTTCACATCAAGAATCTCGACATTGAGCAAGAACGAAGGTGAGATTGGGAGACGGGATGAAGAGAATAAAAAAGATAATCTATAACAAGAAATAATAAAACAAACGATTCATTGATTATTGTTGAATGATTACAACGAACCGAATGATTACAAACTCGTCATTAGAAATCCATGGTCACATTGGGTTGAGCTCAAACCCAATGTGTGACTCTCTCTCTCTAGAATGATAGCTCACATCACTCATTATTCATCCATTATTCATCATCTTCTAATGAAGCTATCCCTTCCTATTTATAGAGAGCCCATGTGCTCACTAGCCCACTAACTAGCAAAACACAAATAAAATGAGCTTATTACAAATAAACAACTAAAGTAAATTATTAATTAAATCAAAGTTGATTTAATCAATATGAAGCTTGACTCGCTCGAACCGATCTTCCGTTGACTTTACGTTGACCGTTGACCCGAACGGTTGACTTTTCCAGAAAACGTCTTCGGTCCAAACTTGCAAGCCTCGAACATCACAACCCGCGTCTCTGAATCAAATCACAATGGATTCTTCAACCGAATTATTCGAGAATAGATTTGATGGCGTCAGTCACACTTATTAAAAGTTCCAACATTAACGATCTTTTCGGCTTCACTTGGGGTTAAACACCTCAACAAGGGTCCCAAGAAGCTTCTTCTATACAAAACATCAGTCTGCATTTGGTATTGAAGCGAATTTACTCGTATCTGACGGGCCTGTTCCTTATCATTTGGAAGTTTGCCCATGGTCAAATATTGAACAATTGGGGTCATCCAACTGTCTTCTTGCACTTGCACGTCCGCAGTCATTTTCAAATTGACAGTTGGAGCTTCTAACAATTCTACTCGAATCTCTTTAGCTAGATGTTCAAATGCAACATATGCTAGCTTGCTCAACGCATCTGCTTTTCTATTTTGAGCTCTAGAAATATGTAGGACTTCACACTTGCTAAAGATCTTAATTAATTCTTGAACTTGTTCCAAGTACAACGCCATGTAGTTGCCTTTGGCTTCGTATGTTCCAGCGATTTGACTAGCAACTAACAACGAATCTACATAAGTGATCACTTACGTTGCACCCATCTTTTTTGCTAACCTTAAACCTGAAACAAATTTCAATGTTTAGGTCTTTTATCTATCCATAATTTTATAGAGCAAGTGCACATGAACTTTGCTCATGTATATCACATGCATTCATGGAGCAAATGCATGTGTACTCAGCACTTTTGATCTTCATTACTTAGATCATAAACATTCGTATCCATATTTCTTTTTTTTTTATCAAAAAAACACAAAAACTTATAAAGTTTGAGTATTCAAACCTGCTAATAATGCCTCATATAGAGGTCGAGAAATTGAAGCGGATTGCATATGTCAGCTCATCCCCTTCGGGACTTTTCAAGATCAAGCCTGCATTTGGCATATATTAAATTTTCAATACTTTGAATAGAGATCACTTCTAGGGAAAGAAATAATTTTATAAGTGATCGAACCTGCTCCTGAGCCATCAGAGTTGGAAGAACCATCTGTATGTAAGATCCATACTTGTTCTTTGACCTCAGGAACGGTAATGACATTTACACTTGTGCCAGCTGGTACTTCCGCCAGGAAATCAGCTGCTACTTGACCTTTCATTGAAACCCTTGGTTTAAATTATATGTCAAATGGTCCCACCTCAATTTCCCACTTGATTAATCTCCCAGACATTTCTGGTTTTCTGAAGATCCCTTGAATAGGATATGAAGTGAGAACATTCACAGTATGAGCTTGAAAATAACGCCGAAGTCTTCTTGTGGATTGCATAAGCGCTAGGACAACTTTTTCGATCATAGGGTATCTGGTCTCGTAGTCTTTTAGCATTTTGCTTATGTAGTAAATTGGAAGTTGTTTGTCTTCCCTTTCAACTAGTAGCACAGCACTTACTGCGTTATCAGTTACTGCCAAATACATTATCAATTCTTCACCGACTTTCGGTGCGGTTAGAGTCGGAAGTATAGCCAGAGCCATCTTCAACTCTTCAAATCCTTGATTGGCCTCAGGGGTCCACTCAAAACTTCCTTTTAAACTTTCTTTCAAAACTCTCATAAATGGTGTGGCTCTTTCAGCTGCTTTTGATAAAAATCGGTGCAAAGCCACCAAACGCCCATTTAGAGTTTGTATATCTTTAAGGGTTTTAGGCGATTCCATTTCCATGACCGCTTTGACCTTCCTAGAATGCGCCTGGATCCCATCTTTATTGACTAGGACCCTAAGAACTTGCCTTCCTCCATCGCAAATGAACATTTCTTGGGGTTTAATTTCATATTGATACCCCGCAAGTTTTTAAAGGTCTCTTCAATGTCTTTAATCATATCTTCTTCATGACAACTTTTGATGACCACGTCATCCACATAGGCTTCAAGGTTTCTACCCACTTGCGATTGAAATGTCTTATCCATGAGACGCTAGTAAGTTGCACGAGCGTTTTTTAATCCAAACGGCATTTATTTGTAACAATATAAACCTTCATTTGTAATAAACGTGGTCTTATCTTCATCTTTTTCAACCATAAAGATCTGATGGTATCCTTTATATGCATCAAGGAAACACTTCCATCGATATCCCGCTAAAGAATCAACTTTTAGGTCAATTTGCGAAAGTGGATAACAATCCTTTGGGCATGCTTTATTAAGATCTTTAAAATCAATGCACATTCGCCAAGAATTATCAGGTTTTCGGACTAAAACAGGGTTTGCAACCCATGTTTGATAAAGTACTTCTCGAAGGATCCTAGCTTCCACGAGTTTATCCACTTCCTCTTTAACCACACTGTTTCGAACTTGATCATAAATTCTTCGCTTCTGCTGAATAGGCTTTACACCTGTAGGGATTTGATCATGTAATAGTAAGCGTATGTCCGGAAATTATTTAAGCCTACGGGGTCACACGTCTCGACACCAAATGTATTAATATTAAGTAATAGTTAATTAATATTTATCACGAATTATTAAAGAGAAATTAACTAAAAACTAATAGTTAAGTGTTAACGGGCCATTAGTTATTAATTAAAGAGAAGGGAATTGGACTAGATTAATTAAGGAACAAGTTGGTGGAGGCCCAAAGGCCTTGTACGAATTCTTGAAATTCGTAATCCTCATAGGGCTCATTGTGTTGCCCTAATCTTGTTCCCTAAGTTATCTAAACCCTATAAATAGAACCCCTTGGTTAAGGGTTTTTCGTGACCATCAAAATCCAAGTGATTAGAGAAATCCAAAACCCTAATTCTCTCCTCCTCCTCTCCTCTTCTAAATTTCGGCTAGGGTTTCTAATTCCCTTGAGTTCGAAATTGTTGTTTGACCAAAACTTGAAGAAGAAGGTTCGTGATCAAGTGCTAGCACATAACATTGGTGTATCGTTTGTGCGATCGTAGAGGGATTTGCATTAAATCCTCCAAGAGATCAAGTCAATCCGAGCTCATAAGGTAAACATGTTCTATCCGGTTAGTTAGGTTAAATCATAGGATCGATCCGCTGCGTACTCGTGAATAATCTGATAAATAGTTATATAAACCAACAGTGGTATCACGAGCCACCTATGAAATTAATTAATTACCGGGTATAAAAACTTGGAAGGGGGTAACCCTAATTTCGAATTAGGGATATGTTTCCCCATAAAGATTCTAGCTTTTGATCCATTAGAAATCAGGTTTTTTACAATTAGAAAATCGTTTTGCGAATTGGTAAAAACAGAAAATTAGGATTTGGAAACCCTGATTTTCGAATAATTGGAAACCCTAATTTTCAAAACTTATAAACCCTGATTTTCGAAAATCTTAAACCCTAATTTCGAGAAATTGGAAACCCTAATTTGGCCCAAATCGAAAACCCTAGTTTTCGGCCCAAATTAAAAACCCTAATTGGATCAAAACCTCTAGCCGAATCGGGAAACCCTAATTTGGATCAAAATTAGTTTCTTGAAAGATATAAAATATTAATCCAAGTTTTTTTTATGTGTTATTAGATAACTAGAAACCAACATGTTGTACCTTTTATTTTTAATGAGTTAAAAAGAAGTAAAAACCATGAAGTTTCATGCAAAACGATCATGGTTATTACTTAAAACGAGAGAATTAAAAAATTAAAATTATGTAAGATAATTAGAAACCCTAAGATTATGTGGTGTTATGTGATAATTGAGACATAATAAAAAGGTTTTAAATCGCAAATTGTTTTATGAAAATTGAAATTTGTTTACTAACTATCGAAATATGATTTGTTTATAAAATAAAATTTGTGTCCTACAAGTTCAAAAGAAACACCGGCTCACCCATTCGAACATACTCTAAGAGAGGTATAAGTCGGGTCGCTCTGCTTCCCTAAAGGGGTAGGTTTTTAATTGCAATGTGCAAACCTCACCCCTACGCTTATTTGTGTGTTGCGAATGGAGCTACCGAGCTCTTTTGACTTGGAAGACAAACTAAGTATTTTATAAACACATTATGTGGTGAAGATGTGCATGAATCTTCACACATAACCTTTTGATCACATCAAATTGTTTTGACCTAATCAAACTTAAGTCTTTGCCATCCAACTCGTAAAGGACACTTGTGGGTGTTACTCTACTCATTGGTACACAATGGTAGATTAGCATCTGCAAAACAAATTCCCACTCATTGGTACACAATGGTGGACAATTTGTGCGTTCTTGGTTGGACGACTTAAAGCGAGCTAGGCGGTGAGACCCTTAGCCCGTGGCAAAAGATGTTGTCAGGACCGATTTCACATCGAGAATCCCGATCTTGAGCAAGAATAAAGGTGAGATGAGGGAGACGGGATGATGAGAATCAAAGATAATCTATAACAATAAATAATAAAACAAACGATTCATTGATTATTGTTGAATGATTACAACGAACCGAATGATTACAAACTCGTCATTGGAAATCCATGGTCACATTGGGTTGAGCTCAAACCCAATGTGAGACTCTCTCTCTAGAAATGATAGCTCACATCACTCATTATTCATCTATTATTCTAATGGAGCACACTCACCCTATATATAGAGAGCCCATGTGCTCACTAGCCCACTAACTAGCTAACACACATAAAAATGAGCAAATACAAATACTTTGGTTTGTTTCTAAGATGGTGGTGTTGGGAGTGTATTGCTGCTAGGAAGATGAAGACGGAAAGCCTAAGTACCTTGAAATACTGGGCCATGGGTGGTCGTGGGATCTGTTATCTCTCTCGGGGTAGTGAAAGGGTGATTGAAATGTGGCACTATTCTGACTTGAAGAAGTTTGCACGAGAAGATCTATGGATTATGTACGATGCACAGATTGTCTGCCTTGATGATCGTTACAGGAACCTTGCCCGAAAGTACTGGAGATTCTTGCTGAAGCTGCTTGGTCAACTCAGATAGTTGTATAGTTTTTTCTTTTTATGTTTGTATTACCACTAAAGGGGGAATTTGTAAGAACCTTATAGGGTTGGTGGCAACTCAAACATAGCATCCCTTGCTTTTGTGCTCAAGTGTATATCTTTCACTTTGCTTGTATCTTGTACTTGGACAATTATCCTGATGTTTATATTAATCATTCAAGTGTTTGATGTTTTGTATGTCATGTCTAAATGTCTTAACTTATGTTGATTATGGATATTGGAGTAATTGCCTTTGTACGTTTCAATTGCAGTGTGATTGTCTGTATCCAAGATCTGGGTCATTTCATGATAAATTACTTGGTAAATGTTAATAATGGATTGTGTCTTTGTAATAACAACCCTTGATGATTCAATAATGATATTTGACGTTTCCGGAGCGTACTTAGTGATTTCTAGACTTTCTTGGCGACCTCACCAACTTTCTTGGCGACCTCACCAAAAGGTTGGCGATTTCAGCTTCCTGGCGACCTTGTCTTGGCGACCTCGCCTGGTCTTGGCGACCTCGCCAAAGCTAGCGACCTCACCAGCAGCTTTGGCGACTTCAGTTTGTTCCTGGCGACCTCAGACCAATTCTTGGCGATCTCGGCTGTCTGATGTCATAAAATGCACTAAATTCAATAACATTCTCTTATTTTCAGCACAATCACGACCTGTGCTCTCTCTAGTATAAATAGCCACTCTAGAATAACCCTAGATAACCTCTTGGACGGCTGTTTTGAAGACAGAGAGCACTTGTGTGCGAAATCTAAGGATTTCAACAAGCAAACACTATGATTTGATCATGGATTCATGATTTCCGCACTTGAATCTGTGTATTGGATGAGTAAAGGCTCAATATTGGTCCTGACAAATGGTATCAGAGCCATTGTTCTTCATGTTCTTGAGTTTTCTTAAAAACTTGAAGAATCACTCTTTCAAGTCATCAAATCTAGGTGTTTGTGTGATTCCTTGAACCATTTTGAACGAAATTTCATAAGGAATCTGTTGGAATGCTTAGATTTCATCAATAATCACAATAAATGGGTCAATTTTTGAGATTTCCAGATTTATGCGAACACAGAGCATACGTGCTGTGCGTTTCTTTTGAAAATAAAAGTCCATCTTCCTCTGATTTTGAGTCAAAATTGAACATGCATACATGTTAGACTCATGATTTAGGGACGATAGCAACTTGAATCACTCAAAAACATCAAGTATTGAAGATTTTAGAGCAAAAATTGTGTTCTTGGATATTTTTCATAAGAATCACTGTTTGATCCGATTTCACATAGATTAAGTGGTTTTTGGAGTTTGTTGTAGTTAACAAATCTGTTCCTAAGCAAATTCCTAAGCTATTGGTGCATTAAAAACTTGATTTCGTGAAATTTGATTTTGACCTGGTGATTATGCTCAAGAACATGGCTGGAAAATTTTCTAAGTCTTGAAAATTTGAAAATTTCAAATCTGACTTAATTACTTGATTGATTCAAACTAAATAAGCTTCTTGATGTTTGTTTTGTAGGTTTTTGAGCAATTAACCTCAATCTTGCATCCGTTGAAGAAATTTCTGAATTCTCGACCCGTTTGACCCATTAAGCTCTTTTGTGAAGAAACACCACTTGTTTCACCATGTCTGAGTTTACCTCTGCAAATCAAATGTTCCAAGGGAATAACTGGCCTCCAAAATTGCTTGGGGCTGCAAATTATGATGATTGGAAGAAAAAGTTTCAGTGTCACCTTGAGTATGTGGATTATGACTTGTTGACCTCAGTGAAATGTGGTCCTAAGGTGTTTTATGTGGAACCAGTGCCCACTGTTGCTGGAGCTGATCCTCCACCTGCCCAAAGGCGTATTCCAAAGAAACCTGAGGACTACTCTGTTGCTGAACATAACCAGATGAAGGTTGACAAACGTGCTCTCGGGTGCATCAAAATGGCGCTGTCTGATGACATTGCTTTTCATTTCACTGAAGCAACCTCTGCTCATGAAATCTGGGTTGCACTTGAGAAAAAGTATGAGGGAAACCATGAGAGTAAAGAGAGAAGACTGGATTCTCTCAATTTGCGTTTCAACACTTTTGCTCACACTGCTGGAGACTCCTTTGAGACTCATGTGACAAAGTTCTGCAGACTCATATGTGAAATGCAAAATAACCAAATTCGACCTGAGATGCCAGTCATATCTAAGAAAATTCTGAAGTCACTTCCTCGAGACTTTGCTCCATATGTCATCTACTTACTTGAAATCAGTGACTTAGCCACTGTGGACTACATGGATCTTATTGACAAAATAAGAGGCTATGAAATTGTTGCCATTGAAAGAGATGGAAATTCACTAATGGGGAAAGTTACCAATAAAAGGGCCACTAAGGTTGTTCCAAATGCTGCCTTTATTGCTCCTAATGAGGCTGACGTCGAATTTCCTTACTTTGCTGGTGGGTCTTGCTCTTCTGTTCAAGCTGCTGCTCAAGTCTCTCCTCAACAACCTGTTTGTCAGACTGCCTTCGTTGCTTAACAGCCAGTCACACCTGTGATTCAGTCATCTGCTGCCTACCCATCTGGAACCTCATCTGTTGGCCTGACTGACAAAGATCAGGAGATGTGCAATGCTCTTGTTGCATGCCTGGCTTCCCAAATGTCAGGATGTATTGAGGGCATGTCTTTGTGCCAAGAAGACCTGGATCAAATTCCTGCTGATGATCTCGAAGAAATGGATATCAAGTGGCAACTTGGTATGATCGCTTCCCGCACTAGAAAGTTCTTCAAGAAAACTGGGAGGAAAGTTTTCCAGTCACAACCTGGTGCCACTATTTGTTTTGACAAATCAAAAGCCCAGTGTTACAACTGTCAAGGTCTGGGACTTTTTGCACGTGAGTGTAAGAAGCCATAACTGAGGCAGATTCCCGTGACATCTGGTGGGAACAATAATTCGAGTCAAAATCAGGGCAACTATTCATATCAGAAGTCACAACCTGCTGGTACTACACACCAGGGTTCCAGTTCCAACGCTGCTAAGCGTGCTGATAACCCAGAGAAAGCACTCGTGTCTCTGAGTGATCCTAACTACACATGGTCCAATCAGACTCAAACATCAGCAAGTGTGGATTATGCATTAATGGTGAATTCAACTGATGAGCCTAAGATTGAGGAAGATTCCTTCTTTGACCCGCTTTATCCGACTGATTTTGCACTCATGGCTGATATGGATGAAATTTCTGAAGATGCTGCTTTTGTGACCAGCACTGTTGAAGGCTCCTCCAAAGTTGAGTCTGATGCTGAGCAAAAATCAATAACCGTCAAAAGGATCTCATACCTGATACGGTAAAATCTCTCTTGTGCTCTAAGTCCTGTGTAAAGGAAGTCGCTCGGTATCGCCTGTATAACGAAGAGTTAGTTGAAAAGGCAATAGCGAGTGAATGTCTGGTAAAGTCAATGCAAGGTAAGGAACAGGATTTTCTGGCCAAAATAAAGTCCTTGCAGGATGATATTGAGGTTATGAAACACACTGAAATATCTCTTCGAACTCAGTTGGAGGATTTAGTGACTCGCTTTTCAACCCTAAGCAAGAACTATGTTCAAGCTCCGGAAATAATTGATTTGATGAGACTTAATCCTTCAAACCTGGCAGGTGATGTGGCTAAGGATATTTTTAAACGAGTACAAAATGGTTTGGGTTTAACCCGCGAAATTGATGATGCTGCTGTTCACTACGTCAAAATTCACCTTTGGCCACAGAAAAAAAACTGTGACAAAAGGTGTTTGGTCACGTTTTTTTTCCATTCCAACCGACACCATAGGTGCCGTGACCATATGTACCCTACGACCACGTTACAATATCAGTG
>JBCNJP010000027.1:71835663-71893285 GCA_039602395.1 Deinandra increscens subsp. villosa
ATAAGTAACTAAAAAGGACACTATTTTTGTATTTTTTTTTTTAATTTTTTTTTTTGAGTGCTGCACGGGAAGGGGTTTTGTGAACATGTCCGCCACATTGTCATCCGATGCCACCCTCTCCAAATGAATGAGCCGTCGGTCATAGCAATCCTGTTGATACATGGTTCCTGATCGTCATGTGAAGTATCGAATACAAGACGGAACGTTCAAGTTTAGGCATGGCCGAACCTTGGCCGAACTCCAGGTTCGGAACCGCCGAGGCTTGGCCGAACCTGAGGTTCGGCCAGTCGTATTCTCAGCCTATAAATAGGTTTGTCTTGTATAGAATTATAAAGCTTTTCGGGTTATAACTTTCTCTGAGTGTACTCTGTGGTTCTCTGTGGTTAATACAAGTCTCAATTGTATTTACTCTCTGTGTTTTACTCGTTTACATTGATTTCTATACGACTAAGTAGAAGATCCTCACGCTCACGCAATTTCAATTGGTATCAGAGCATTAGGTTTGCTCTACTAGTCGGAGATCACTGTTTTTTCGAGTTATCGAGTTCAAATTCACGTTTTTGACTTTCAAAACTCGTTGTTCATCTTCATTCCTCGAATTTCACGTTCAAAACATCATGATTTACGTCAAATATGTCTGTGTTTGCTCATTTTCAGTTGATTGAGTGTTTACAGCTCGAGAGGTGTCGATTTCAGTGAGTTTTTCTGAGTTTTTCAAAAATTTCACGTTTGGCCGAACTCGAGGTTCGGCGTAACTGCTCCGCACTCCAAGTTCGGAGTTAGCTCGGTCATAACCGCTCCGAACATCAGGTTCGGAGGGCGTTCGGAGGTGTTCGGTGAAGGATCGGAGTCTGTTGTGTTGTTCGGTGAAAGTTCGGAGCTAGTTCGGAGGGTTTCGGTGTTATCGTTGTTCGGTGTGAGATCGGAGAGAGTTCGGATTTTGTTTCAGTGTTCGGATCACGTTCGGAGGAAGCTCGGAGGGTATATTAGGTTCGGAGGAGGTTCGGAGTGAACAGTAACTTGTGTTTCGAAAATGTCCGATTTTCAAGCGTTCGCGGCTATTCAAAACTCAGTTCAAGCGACTATGCAAACGATGATGAACTATGATAATGAAATTGGAACAAGTCAGAAAGTTCCCAAATTGCTAAAGTTGGAAGATTATCATAGTTGGGTTAAACGGTTTGAAGCATATGTCGATACAAATGACATTGATATGTGGTTAGCGTTCACTGAGCAATATGTTTACCCTAAAGATGAAACTGGTGAACCTATACTTCAAAGAAAAATGTCTTCTGAACAAAAGAAAGCTTATCAAGCTGAGAAAAAGGCTTATGGTACTTTAACAATGGCTTTGCCTAAAGAGTTACTTCATCAATTTGCTGGTAACTATACATCGAAAAGTTTATGGGATGCCTTAGAGAAAAGATGTGAAGGCAATGACCAGTACAAGAAAAGTCGACAAAAGGTTTTGAAGAAAGAGTTTGACAGCTTTAAGCATTATCAGAATGAAACGATTCCCAATTTGATTGCAAGATTTGCTCATCTAATGAGTGAAATGCGTTAGGTGAATCTTACTAAAGACGAAGCTGATATGAAAGAGAAGATTTTGGAAGCTCTACCTGAAAAATGGGAGAATTATGTTATGATGATTACTCATGACAAGGATTTTCAAGGATTGACTTTCAATGATTTAGTTCAAAGAATTCAGGCGAGGGATATGGAATTGATGGTGAACAAGTCTCTTCCTACACAAATTCAGAATCCTGCAGTGTATCATGGTGAAAATGATTCTACAATGAATGCTGGGAAATCGAATATTCTTAATTCTGCACCACCTACAGCATTTCTGGCAGGTAAATCTGAATCTTCAAGTTATTCGTCTGCTGGTTGTAATGTTTCCGTTCCGAGTTCTTCAAATCAAACTGCATTATCTGTTCAAACTGTTGATGATTATAATGCGTTAATGTCTGCATTGGTATCTTCATATTTTGGTGTTATCACGGGTGCTGTGAGTAATGCTGAGTTAGCTAATGAAGATTATGATCAGATTGATTATGACCATTTGGAAGAAATGGATCTCAATTGGCAGTATGCTATGTTGGTTCGAAGAACAAAGAAATTTTTCAACAGAACTGGGAAGAAGAGACTGAATCAGGAAGGAAAGATTGGTTTGGATAAGTCGAAGGTGAAATGTTACAAATGTTCAAATTATGGTCATTTTGCTAGAGAATGTCCAAGTTCTGCAGATACTAAGTTGAAGTCTGGTCAACATGCCCATTTAGTTTATCATTCTCCAAATAAAGCTGAGAAGGTTGAGATTAAATCTGCTAATGTTGTTCATGATTGGACCAATACATTTTCCCATTCAAGTGAGTTTGCATGGAATGCAGATACTGAAGCTAAAAGGAATAATTCTAAACCTGCGATTGCTTTGACTGTTCGTCATATCGATGATGATAGCATTTTAACTGATTCTGATTCTTATTCCAGTATATCTCTGGTTCCAGAAGAATTACCTAGAGTCTCTGAGAGTTCAAAGGTTGAAGAGGTTGAATGTCTTAAATGTAAGAAATTTCTTCAGGAGATTGCAATGTTTGAACAAAGTCATCAAATTTCAACTGAAGAGATAGTGGTGTTAAAGCAAGAATTAGAAGATTTTCAAAAGAAGTATTATGAGTTGGTTCATGTTCATGAAGATGTTTTAAAAGAGAAAACAGTATTGGCTGAAGAATGTGAGAAAGCAAAGGCTGAAGCTTTAGATGCAGCTCAAGATTTTGAGAATCTGTTTGAGAAAAGTTATCCGGTTCAGAAAAAGTATGAAGAAGCAACTGCTCTTATTATTACAACTGCTGTTACTGTTGAAAAGCTTCAGAACAAAATTTCTATGCTTCAAGATGAGAATACTCTCTATCGTGATAAGAATGAAGTCTTGACAAAGGATGTTGAGATTTACAAGAAAAAGAGAGAAAGTGTTCTTGAAGAGTTATTTGCTGAATGTGAGATCCGAAAGTTACAAACTTATGAATATGATGATCTCAATGAAAAGTTCATCAAGTCACAGAAAGAAGTGTTTGAGAGTCAACAAAAGATTAATGATTTGAAGTTAGAAATTTTGGAGTTAAAGCGGCATGTGAAGAATTGCAATTTATCACCTACAATGCTAAATTTCTTATACAAGCAGGATCAGAGTTCAGATAGTTCTCAGAAAGCTGATGTTCACTTGGTTCCTCAACCAGTGGATTTAACTGAAGTTACTGCTGCTCAGATTGATCCAAAAGA
The DNA here is from genome assembly GCA_039602395.1 of Deinandra increscens subsp. villosa. NCBI lineage: Eukaryota > Viridiplantae > Streptophyta > Magnoliopsida > Asterales > Asteraceae > Deinandra > Deinandra increscens. Next base: position 71,838,943 of record JBCNJP010000027.1, read on the forward strand.
TGAATTGCATGATTATTCCAAGTTTGCTACTTCATCCAAGAAGAATAAATCTAAGTCCAAAAAGAAGGAGAAGCCTTTGGGTGATGCTCCAAAATTTGTGTCAAAGTCTGTTTTGTTGGAGAATGAGAAGATTTTTGATAAGGTTGTCTCAAGTTCTTCATCTGCAACTGAAGAAGACAAAGTGTTGGTTGAAAAAAACAAATTAAAGGACATTAAAGCCAAATTCACAAGTGAAGCTAAGGCGAGAGAAGCTTCGGGTTCTTCTTCAAGTACTTCAAAGGTTTTAGGATCCAAACACAAAGGTGTGGGGTTTGTTATGAAGGAAGAATTGATTCAAACAAAGAAACCGGTGAAAGTCGCCAAGGCTCCTAAAGTCAAGAATGCAAAGAAATCACCATCTCAGAAGGAATTCATTTACTATTCTGGAAGATCGTCATCTTCAAGGAGTCCATCTCCTAGGTATGATTCTTCTGATGGTTTCTTTGATAATTTTGATTCTGAACATTCATCTGGTTTTTCAAAATCCAAATCTTTTTCGAATGTGTTTAGAGAACGACTCTGTTATGTATGTCGTCAACCTGGACATCTTGCTACTGATTGTCCGACGACGACATATATCCACAAAACTGCTAAATATGTGGATCATAAAGGTCGAATTTTTGATGAACCATGGTCTCCAAAGATGAAATCAACTAGTAAATCGTCTTGGTCTAAATCAAGTACGTCGGTTGAATCTGATTCAGGTTCTGATCGAACATTGAAACTTTTACAAATTTGGAAACCAAAAGTTGTTTCCAAGGCCAACACCGACTTTGTGGAAGACACCGGGCGATCCGACGATGTTCCATCGGGTCGATCCCAGAGCGACTAATGATTTATTTGGTGTCAGCAGGTGTTTCAAGAAGACCTTTCGGTGATTGAAAAGTTGCTGATTGTGAAATATCTGTTCTAATTAATTTGCTTTTCAAAATTAATAGTGTTTTCACAAATGCTAACATGCAAAGTATTCGTGTTGGTTGATCATTTTTTTTTTTTTTTTGGTTTTTCACTCCGTCTCATTCTGAGGGGGAGTTTGTTTTTGCAAAAATACAAAAATAGTGTTTGTTTTTCAATACGTAAAAATGAAAATCTATACATAGAGTTGTCATTTTTTAGGGGGAGAAATTTGAAAAAGACAAAAACATTGTAATTGCAAAAAGCCAAAAACATTGAAAAATGAGAAATTGTATCCGACATGATTGGGAAATGATGGTACATTGGCTGACAATGTCTGACTCATGGATAAAGTAAGTGAAAAAGCCATAAGACCATTTGATCGATGTGTAAGGTAGGCTCGGCATTAAATCAGAAAGTATACAGATGTGATAAACACATTAAATACTAATGCTTGACCTAGTGGACAACATCTTGATGCATATCTCATGATATATCAAGAAAAAGATATGTGAAGAATAAAATGAGAAGTCACTGTGTATACATGTGTTCATTTTGCAAAGATTTAAACTTGTTTGATTTTCTTTATTTTGTCAAACGATCGGACTTTCTCTGCGTGTCGAAAGACCGACCTGATTGTTGTTCGTTTGACGTTCTGCTTTATTTTCTTTGGTGTTTCGTATAACTCATCGGACTTTCTCTGCGTGTACGGGAGTACCGACCTGATTGTTGTTGAGTTATACAATTTCAACTTGTTTTATTTTCTTATTTTGTTAAATCCGAGGCCTTATCTGCGTATCGAAAGATCGACCTTAAGGTAGACGATTTAACGTTCTTATTTCTTTTTGCATGGAGCACAGTTGACTATATCATGGTTATAATCATTATGTGATTAAAATCACAAATGAAATCACAAAATGTGATTAGCAAAGCATATCTGAGTATGTCTGATTGTGTGGGGTACACTGGTCAATGCAAATCTAATAAATACCTTAACATATCCAGATGTTATGAGTATGATTGTGCCAGAGTTTAAATTTGGACAAATTATATCTGCAATCGGCATGGCTTATGTGCTTCAATAATCGAAATTGAAGTGTAGTTCAGCATGTTATAACCAATATGATCCCAAGTTGTGATCTTTCTCACAAAAGACATAAATAGTGTCTGATTCTGTATTGCATTTAGTTTTCATTATCAGAAAATACTAAAAAGATTTTAGGTGTGTTTTGATATAAAGTTTCTAAAAGTCAAAAAGATTTTGTTTCTGATTTGTTTTCGATTGATCAACATGATATACGAAATCATTTTCAAAATCAAAATTTCTTGGAGTCTCGAAGAGACGTTTTGCACCAAGATTATTTATGTTGGCAGGTTTCTAAGTGGAAGAGATCATCGCAACTTCAAGTCTTCTGAAGTTTGTTGATAAAGAGGCTTCTCACGTTGCAATATCAAGTATTCAAGATCGAATTCATCGTCAAGATCGAGGAAGAGTTTGATTGAAAATACAAGATACAAGTTTTGAGAAAAGGAATAATACTGCACATGCCGAGGGGGAGTTTGTTGATACATGGTTCCTGATCGTCATGTGAAGTATCGAATACAAGACGGAACGTTCAAGTTTAGGCATGGCCGAACCTTGGCCGAACTCCAGGTTCGGAACCGCCGAGGCTTGGCCGAACCTGAGGTTCGGCCAGTCGTATTCTCAACCTATAAATAGGTTTGTCTTGTATAGAATTATAAAGCTTTTCAGGTTATAACTTTCTCTGAGTGTACTCTGTGGTTCTCTGTGGTTAATACAAGTCTCAATTGTATTTACTCTCTGTGTTTTACTCGTTTACATTGATTTCTATACGACTAAGTAGAAGATCCTCACGCTCACGCAATTTCAATTGAAAACATTGAAAAATTTGAAAAAGACAAAAACATTGAAATTGCAAAAAGCCAAAAACATTGAAAAATGAGAAATTGTATCCGACATGATTGGGAAATGATGGTACATTGGCTGACAATGTCTGACTCATGGATAAAGTAAGTGAAAAAGCCATAAGACCATTTGATCGATGTGTAAGGTAGGCTCGGCATTAAATCAGAAAGTATACAGATGTGATAAACACATTAAATACTAATGCTTGACCTAGTGGACAACATCTTGATGCATATCTCATGATATATCAAGAAAAAGATATGTGAAGAATAAAATGAGAAGTCACTGTGTATACATGTGTTCATTTTGCAAAGATTTAAACTTGTTTGATTTTCTTTATTTTGTCAAACGATCGGACTTTCTCTGCGTGTCGAAAGACCGACCTGATTGTTGTTCGTTTGACGTTCTGCTTTATTTTCTTTGGTGTTTCGTATAACTCATCGGACTTTCTCTGCGTGTACGGGAGTACCGACCTGATTGTTGTTGAGTTATACAATTTCAACTTGTTTTATTTTCTTATTTTGTTAAATCCGAGGCCTTATCTGCGTATCGAAAGATCGACCTTAAGGTAGACGATTTAACGTTCTTATTTCTTTTTGCATGGAGCACAGTTGACTATATCATGGTTATAATCATTATGTGATTAAAATCACAAATGAAATCACAAAATGTGATTAGCAAAGCATATCTGAGTATGTCTGATTGTGTGGGGTACACTGGTCAATGCAAATCTAATAAATACCTTAACATATCCAGATGTTATGAGTATGATTGTGCCAGAGTTTAAATTTGGACAAATTATATCTGCAATCGGCATGGCTTATGTGCTTCAATAATCGAAATTGAAGTGTAGTTCAGCATGTTATAACCAATATGATCCCAAGTTGTGATCTTTCTCACAAAAGACATAAATAGTGTCTGATTCTGTATTGCATTTAGTTTTCATTATCAGAAAATACTAAAAAGATTTTAGGTGTGTTTTGATATAAAGTTTCTAAAAGTCAAAAAGATTTTGTTTCTGATTTGTTTTCGATTGATCAACATGATATACGAAATCATTTTCAAAATCAAAATTTCTTGGAGTCTCGAAGAGACGTTTTGCACCAAGATTATTTATGTTGGCAGGTTTCTAAGTGGAAGAGATCATCGCAACTTCAAGTCTTCTGAAGTTTGTTGATAAAGAGGCTTCTCACGTTGCAATATCAAGTATTCAAGATCGAATTCATCGTCAAGATCGAGGAAGAGTTTGATTGAAGATACAAGATACAAGTTTTGAGAAAAGGAATAATACTGCACATGCCGAGGGGGAGTTTGTTGATACATGGTTCCTGATCGTCATGTGAAGTATCGAATACAAGACGGAACGTTCAAGTTTAGGCATGGCCGAACCTTGGCCGAACTCCAGGTTCGGAACCTGTTGGAACTTTTAATAAGTGTGACTGACGCCATCAAATCTATTCTCGAATAATTCGGTTGAAGAATCCATTGTGATTTGATTCAGAGACGCGGGTTGTGATGCTCGAGGCTTGCAAGTTTGGACCGAAGACGTTTTCTTGAAAAGTCAACCGTTCGGGTCAACGGTCAACGTAAAAGTCAACGGAAGATCGATTCGAGCGAGTCAAGCTTCATATTAATTAAATCATCTTTGATTTAATTAATAATAATTATGTCATTTGTTTTATTTGTATTTAGCTCATTTTATGTGTGTTAGCTAGTTAGTGGGCTAGTGAGCACATGGGCTCTCTATATATAGGAAGGATAGCCTCATTAGATAGATGATGAATAAGTTGAATAAGGATGTTCTAGAGAGATGTGAGCTATCATTCTAGAGAGAGAGTCACCATGGATTTCCTATGACGAGTTTGTAATCATTCGGTTCGTTGTAATCATTCAGCAATAATCAATGAATCGTTTGATCTTTCATTTCTTGTCATGTATTATCTTTGATTATCTTCTCCATCCCGTCTCCTCCCATCTCACCTTCGTTCTTGCTCAAGATCGAGATTCTTGACGTGAAATCGGTCCTGACAAATGGTATCAGAGCGGGTACCGATCAGATTCATCTCACCGTGAATCTGGTCACTCGAATCTGTGATTTTGAGCTTGAATAAGGTGCTGATTGGAAAACCCACTTTGGAGACTTTTTCTTATTTTTGGAGCTGATTGATGATTTCTGGATGAATCTGATGATAGATTCTTGTTATTGGGTTCATTTAGAGATGATTTCATGCTCCATATGTCATAATCAGTGAAGAAATTCGAGATCTGAGGCAGAAAAACGAAACTGTTAGAGTTTTCCCGTTTTTGGAGTTTTGAAGATTTTTGAGCTTTGATTCTGAGTTTTTGGTGAAATAATCAGTGTTTTTGGATGAAATAAAGTATGAATCTGGATGGAAAACGCATTCCGGATCCATTGGGAGCATCGGTTTCGCCTGATTCGCAACATATTTGACAGATCTGGAAAAACACACACTTAACGGTGTTTACTAGGTGTTCTTCGTGTTCTTGATGGATTTCCAGATTTTGAGGCTGATTCGGGACGTTTGAACCTGCGATTCGAGTTGTTTGTGGCCAGAATGATTTCGTGTTATGCTTGGCTTCATTGTTCGTTCATGAATCTGCTTTTTCCTCATGTTTTGGTGGTTCGAAATCGATCACGAAGATCTGGGTTTTCTGCTGTTTTTTCAAGTGTTCTTCAGTTTGTTGAAGATGTTGTTGGCGATCTCAGTGTCCTTGAAGATTGTCTTGGCGACCTCGGTTTGCTCTTGGCGATTTCAAGTTAATCTTGGCGATTTCATCTTACTCTTGGCGATTTCATGAATAAACTAGGCGATCTCGTCTTGGCGATTTCGTTTTTGCGTTTGGCGACCTCGAACCGACCTGGAATCCTTGTTGGCGATCTCAATAAACCTTGGCGACCTCGTTTTTGTCTGTGGCGACCTCAATAACCTTGGCGATCTCGCCTAAACTCGTCAACTGGGTTTTCATTCGATTAATTTTCAGACGATTTTGATCGTCTAGATGTGTAGAGGAATGAATCACGAGTTCAGGGACATAAAAAACGTCAATTTTCGTTAAGTATTCTCCGAGTTATGGTCGACACACGGTTTTCCGGCGAAGGGTGAATTTTTCCGGCAAATTAGGGTTTACGGGAGAAGGAAGACGATCTCTTGTGACAGCCTGTGACGTGGCGAGCATTGATTGGTCTGTAGGGAATTCATTCTCTCTCCTATCAGTCAACTGCTGCTGGGTGTCGAATTCTGATTGGGTGCAGAAAAGTCTTGTGGGTCCCCTAGAATAAAAGAATCCGTTGAATGTACAGTGTGCTGTCTCATTCTGATTGGCGCCTTTCCTTCTCACACGGATCAGTCCATTCCGCCATCAGATCCTTCTGATCTGGTTCGTTGATGTTGCTTTTCTGCTGAAACGTGATTGGCTCGATCCTTTCTCCATGGATTGCGATCTCTACCATTGGATCAACATAAAATCCAGCCGTAGATTTTTTTTAAAAGATGCAATATTATTGGTTGGTTTAATAACACATGGATTGTGTTTTTTATGGAGATTTTTCAAGACTAATTATATTTTTTGCATTATTTCGTTAAAAGCGGGGTATTTTCTCATCAATTTTTCTACAAGAATAACGAGATAACGCCGTAACGGAATTGCGAAAATTTTTATTGGTCTTGGATTTATTCCGTTTTTTTGACCGGGTTTCTAGTTTTTGTTGACGTCACGCCACGTTAGCTAACGACCACTGACGGACTGGTTTCGCTTCTCGGTTAAGTTTGTGACTTTTTCGTTATGTCTCACTTCAAGTTGCTTAGCTGATGCAGCGCTGATGTCATCTAACCGAATTAACTGGAATCTCAGTTAAATATTGGAATATTCCGTTAAATCTCTAACGGAAGGCCGTTACTTGAATAAAATTTACGGTCTTCTCAGATTCATTCCAAATTGCACCGTTTGACTCAGATATCTTCACGGAATATTTTTCCGAGCTCGATTTTCTTCGTCCAAAATTACGAAGACTCCGGTTATGAATAAATTTCTCGTTTACGCTCGGGATCTCAGTTTTTCACCGATTTGACATTATTTTTGCATCCAACCCAGTCATGCGGAACAAGTTCAGTATTTATGGATCATTCACAACTGTTAGCACCCGGCTTCCAGTTTTTCGCAAGATTGTCCGATTTCAGGATTTCAGTAACGTTTTCTCTTCGGAACTGAGCGGAACGGTTCCACTCTCTGCATCTGATTTTCCGCTTCCGCATCGGATGTTTTCAGAGGGATCTAGAGAAAAGGGGGAACTTCTACGGATTTGGATTATCAGGTCGATTATCTGAAGTTGGAGCATTTTCAGTGATTGATTGGTTTATCTGACTCGGTTTGTTGTGATTTTGACTCCAACGTTCAGCATTCTTAGTATTGTACCCGACCGTGTGAACCGAGTGAACTGCAGCACTTGGATCTCAACTGGAGCAACAAGAACAGAAAAAGCTTATTCAAAGGGGGAACCTTTACAACAGAAAGATTCCGGTTTATCAGTTATTCTTTGAAGATGCACGACAGAGCGATTCTTCACCAGTATGACAGATTTGAAAGCGTCAGTCAAGGGGGAATTGTTGGAACTTTTAATAAGTGTGACTGACGCCATCAAATCTATTCTCGAATAATTCGGTTGAAGAATCCATTGTGATTTGATTCAGAGACGCGGGTTGTGATGCTCGAGGCTTGCAAGTTTGGACCGAAGACGTTTTCTTGAAAAGTCAACCGTTCGGGTCAACGGTCAACGTAAAAGTCAACGGAAGATCGATTCGAGCGAGTCAAGCTTCATATTAATTAAATCATCTTTGATTTAATTAATAATAATTATGTCATTTGTTTTATTTGTATTTAGCTCATTTTATGTGTGTTAGCTAGTTAGTGGGCTAGTGAGCACATGGGCTCTCTATATATAGGAAGGATAGCCTCATTAGATAGATGATGAATAAGTTGAATAAGGATGTTCTAGAGAGATGTGAGCTATCATTCTAGAGAGAGAGAGTCACCATGGATTTCCTATGACGAGTTTGTAATCATTCGGTTCGTTGTAATCATTCAGCAATAATCAATGAATCGTTTGATCTTTCATTTCTTGTCATGTATTATCTTTGATTATCTTCTCCATCCCGTCTCCTCCCATCTCACCTTCGTTCTTGCTCAAGATCGAGATTCTTGACGTGAAATCGGTCCTGACAGAACCGCCGAGGCTTGGCCGAACCTGAGGTTCGGCCAGTCGTATTCTCAACCTATAAATAGGTTTGTCTTGTATAGAATTATAAAGCTTTTCGGGTTATAACTTTCTCTGAGTGTACTCTGTGGTTCTCTGTGGTTAATACAAGTCTCAATTGTATTTACTCTCTGTGTTTTACTCGTTTACATTGATTTCTATACGACTAAGTAGAAGATCCTCACGCTCACGCAATTTCAAATCCCGAATGAAGTGCGTTTTGATGTCTATGTGTTTGGTTTTTGAGTGCTGCACGGGATTTTTCACAATTTGCAAAGCAGCATTATTATCACAAAAAATGGGAGTATCGAAAAAAATTCAAACCGTAATCTCCCAATTGATGCTGCAACCAGACCACCTGAGAACAACAGGCAGATGCAGCAACATACTCCGCCTCGGCTGTCGACTGGGACACCGTGTGTTGTTTCTTACTCTGCCAAGACACCAGCCTGTCGCCTAGAAATTGAGCTCCAGCAGACGTGGATTTCCTGTCAAGCTCATTGCCACCATAATCACTGTCAGAAAAAGCATACAGGTTAAATCCAGACTCTTTAGGGTACCAGAGGCCTAAACGAGGCCGACCCTTTAAATATTTAAAAATACGTTTCACAGCAGAAAGGTGAGAGAGTTTAGGATTAGCCTGGTAGCGTGCGGATTGGCACACAGCTAGCATGATGTCTGGACGGCTGGCGGTCAAATACATCAAGGACCCTATCATGGACCGGTACATGTGTTCGCTCACTGATTGCCCATCTGGATCCCTGGTAAGTGCAGGTCTTGCTGCCATGGGTGTGGAGACCGGCTTTGCATCCACAATTTTGTATTTTTCCAAAATCTCCGTGACGTATTTAGCCTGATGGATCAGGATCCCACTGTCACTCTGCTTCACCTGCAATGCGAGGAAAAACTCCATCTCGCCCATCTGACTCATCTCGAATTTTGTGCGCATAACCTTCTCAAAGTCTTTGCACAAGTCTTCATTTGTCGATCCGAATATGATGTCATCAACATAGACTTGCACCATGATAATGTCTTGCCCAACCTCCTTTCTGAAAAGTGTCTGATCAACAATGCCCCGTGTGTAACCATGAGCAAGAAGATGATCAGTCACAGTCTTGTACCATGACCGAGGAGCCTGATGCAACCCATATAAAGCCTTGTCAAGCTTGAAAACATGATACGGGTGCTCCTCATCAATGAACCCTGGAGGTTGAGTGACGTAAACTTCTTCATCCATCTCAGCATATAGGAAAGCAGTTTTCACGTCCAACTGGTAGACAGTGAAATTCATATACGAAGCATATGCTAAGAATACCCTTATTGCCTCTAAGCGGGCCACCGGTGCGTACACTTCATCATAATCCACACCCTGAATTTGCTTGTGGCCTTAAACCACCAATCTGGCCTTGTTTCTGACAATCACACCATTATCATCCTTTTTGTTCTTATACAGCCACCTAGTAGTGATGACCTTTTTGTCAGCTGGCCTTTCTACTAACCTCCAAACTTGAAGCCGAGAAAATTGATTGAGTTCTTCATGCATAGCCTCCACCCAACTAGGATCGGTCAAGGCCATAGTAATGTTGGGGGGCTCAATCTGGGAGATGAAACAGGAGAACATGCAATGATTAATGTCTCCTGACTGGCTTCTTGTGACCACCCCAGATGCTAAGGGACCAATGATGTTATCTAAGGGGTGGTATTTCTGAATTCTGGTCTCTGCAGTAGCTTGAACTGGAATTTCAGGAGGCAGATTTGAGAGATCGGGTTCTTCATGTGTATCAGCTTCATTTTCGGGATCAGCTCCGAGTGTCTGAGGAGAGTCGGGAGCTGGGTCAACTTCTGCATCTGTTTCCTGTGTGTGAGTCTCCACAGGATCTACAGTCTCCTGTGCAGGTGTAGGATCTGTTACAGTAGCAGGGACAGGAGGCTTTGTGACGGAGTGTGAGACAGATGGTCCTGAAATTGTTTCTTCATACAATTCCTCCGCTAAAACAGGGTCTAAACCCAACGGGCGGAAGAATTGATTGTAGTCGAACGCTTGAGGAGGACCAACTCCGCCATCAGATGGATTGTCTTCTAGCCAGTCCACATTTGTAGATTCCATCACAATCCCGGTGGTTTTGTTGAAAACCCTGTAAGCGGAGCTGGCAGAGTAACCTACAAAATAGCATTCATCAGCCTTAGCAGCAAATTTAGGAACATCAGTATTAACTAAGACTGTGCATAAACACCCAAAAGCCCGAAGGTGACCAATTCTGGGCTTATCATTGTAGATTAATTCATATGGCGTTTTCTGATGCCGCTTATTGATGAGCACCCTATTCTGGACATAGCAAGCAGTATTAACTGCTTCCGCCCAAAACATGGTTGGCAACTTAGAATCACACAACATGGTGCGAGCAGCTTCAATTAGGGTTCTGTTTCTTCTTTCTGCTACGCCATTCTGCTGGGGTGTGTATGGAGCACTGTATTGATGCTCAATCCCCTTATCAGCACAAAAGCTGTCAATCGTCATCTGATTCTTGAACTCCGTGCCATTATCACTCCTAATGGTCTTCACTTTGTGCTTCAATTTATTCTCAATCAGCTTGATGAAGGCAATAAGGATACCTGCAACATCACTTTTTTTGGACAAGAAAAACACCCAAGTGAAACGAGAAAAATCATCAGTAATAACCAAACAGAATGCACATCGGTTAAGGCTTAACATACTGACGGGACCAAACAGGTCCATGTGGAGCAGCTCCAGCGGTGTTGATATTCTACTGTAGACCTTCGGTTTATGTGGGCGTTTGTGCTGCTTCCCCTTAGCACAAGCCACACATTTCTCCTTTAGGATAAATTCATTAATTGGAAGATCTTTGACAAGCCCTCCTCTGGCAAGTCGATTCAGGTTCTTCAAATTCATGTGCCCCAGTCTTCGGTGCCACAGCTGTGCATGATTTTCAGCTGTCTTAGATATGAGACAGGCCACCTCAGATGTGGGGGGCTTCTGCATGTTTAGAACATAAGAGTTACCATATCTGGGTGTTCTCATAAGCACCCAGTCATCGGGAATGGAATATCCAGGTTTAAGAATAAGGCATTCTTTGTTGTTGAATAAGACTGGATAATCCCGATCACATATCTGTGAAACACTCAGCAAACTGTGCTTCAATTCCTCCACGTAATTGACATCGTGGAAGCTGAGACAACCATTTCGAACCGTTCCCTTCTGACTGATATAACCACCAACTCCTCCGGCGAACGACACATAACCTCCATCAAATTTCTCCAAGTCATGTAGAAGAGATATGTCGCCCGTCATATGCCTGGAACAACCACTGTCAACATACCATAGGTTACTGACAGGCCTCCTTGGCTGTTCCTGCATTCAGAGAAGATCAGTTAGATTTTGGTACCCAGGCCTTAACTGGTCTGGGTGAGACTGGTCTGTCCTTGATAGGACTGTGAATGTCTTTATTTTGAACATCACTGTGGTGTTTTTCTTTCCCAAGCCTCGCTTGATTATTTAGGTTTAATTTCGACTCTTTGACCTCTTGAAACGACATTGAGTGTTTTTTGTACACTCCCTTAGGCTTGAAAGACAAATTAACAACCTTTGGAACATTCCACATTTCATCTTTTCTCTTTTTGACTGAATGAGGTATTGAGAAAAGTGGTGTTTCAGAAAACCTTCTTACAACAGGTTGAGGTGACACAGGTGATTTTTGAAAATTGTCCTGCTTAGGGTGAACAACAGGTTTTGAAGGTTTAGAGGCCCTTGCAGGTTTTGTGAACATCTTTTTGTTATTCACCTTATTTTTCACTGTTTGAGGTGTCTGATTGGGTGACTTAGGCTTTGGCCTCTGTTTGTGGACCTGTGTTGGGCCTGGCTGCACCTTTTGGTTTGACGATGCAGACTTAGCCTTTGGTCTAGAATGAATTCCCGCCTGTGATGGTGGGAATGTGAACTTCTGCACCTTTTGGTTTGAAGGTCCAACTTTGGGCTTTGTGCCAACATGTGTTTGGCTCAAAGGAACAGTCTTTTGTTGGACCTTCTTAGGGTAGTAGGGCTCATAAGGTCGGTGCAGACAGTTTCTTGCCATGTGTCCTGGTTGGCCACACACATGGCAGGACTGTTTCTTTGTGTACACGGGAGCCTGTGGTTGGTTCCGCCCAGTGGATATCCAAGTTGGCTTTGAAGCGTTTTTATGGATCCAAAGGGCTTTACCATGGGGCTTAGTGGTCAGAACATACTCCCGCTGTACAGGTTTAAATTGGTCATATGCAGAATTGACCTCAGGGTACGGGACAAAATCTTGTGGTTTTGCATCCCGTACTTTCTGCACATTTTTAATGGGACAGGTCACACTGTCCTCAGATTTCTTCAGATCACCTGTGGGTTTGGGAACATCAGTTTGTGGTCCCTTACCCCTTCTTAAAATTCTAACAGTTCTAAGGGGTTTCACAGGTTTCAAATCACCTTTACCAATATTAAACACACCACAATCAGAAAATTTAGCACAATCATTAGACTCAGACGACTTAGAGGTGTTTGACTCAGACATAACAAAAGTTTCAGTTTTCTCAAAAACAGAATTTTGAACAGAAAAATCAACTTCAGACTTCAAGGGACTTTTAGTGGACTCCTTGCAATTTATTACCCCTGCTTCATGTTTACCTTTATCTGCACAAGAAGTAAAAGGGTTAGTCTGGTTAGAAACAGGAGCAGATATTTTAATAGGACAAGCTGCCAATTTCTTTTCGATCTCAGCTTTAGCATCCAAGTTGGTCTTGGAACACTCATAGTCTGAGATCATTTCATGCATCAGGGGCATCGGTACTGTATGAGTGGATTTTTTATCTTTTATTTCAGTACCGAGTCCCAAACCAGAGTTGGCTTTTACATGACGCATTTGAGCGTCTGTGTTGTAGAAAAGTGAGCTAGCCTTCATCATTTCAGACACAATCTTATCATTTCGCTCAACTTTGGTTTGTGATGTTTCTAATTGCCCTTTAAGTTGCTCAAGTTCAGTTTTTAATGTGGCAATTTCTTCATTAGCAACTGTCAGATATGTGTTTTTGTTACTCAAGTCCCTTTGAAGATTTTTTATGTCAATTTTAGCAGCTTCAAGTTTCTCACTCAAGTTTTTACTTCTACCCTTATATTCCCTCAACTCTCTATCAACAAATTCACGATTTAGGGTTTCATTGAAAAACTTAGTTTGCCATTCTTTAGATTCAGTAAGAATAGTTTGACATTTAGAGTTAAGACATACCTCAGAGCTGCTTGCGGAGGATCCTGGAGTGATGTTTGCCATGAATGCATGTTGAAATTCCTCAGCTGCTTCCTTTTGTGCTTCCTCTTCAGCTAACAGGGCCACATGGTCAAGTGTAAGACTGAGGTCCTCCACCTGAGGTGTCCAGTCATATCCTGGTGTATGTTGAACCACCAGTGCCTTATCATTCTTTCCTGCCTCCTTCTTCATGTTCTCACTTCTGTTATCAGCCTTGCCTTCTCTATCCACTTTAGGTTTGGTGCACTCTCTGGCATAGTGCCCATACTCATTGCAGTTGTAACACCTCAGATTAGCCTTATTAAAGCTCAACTTGATTCCTTTTCCACCATTCCAATCCTTCTGTCCCTTCTTTGCCATGAACTGCCTTGCACGTAGGGCAGACATTCCCATCTGATACGATATGTCCATGTGCTCTAGATCATCAGGATTCACTTGATTCACATCATCAGGTGACAGATCCGTGGGGAGAAGTGAGCCTGCCATGAGTGCCTGATAGCAACTCATAATTCCCACTCCAAGGGCAAAGCTGGGATCTTTGGTTAAAGCATTTACATCCAGAGAGACAATGTTTGATGCTCCTGATGAGCTTGACCCAGTGGCTTGCGCAATGAATCCCATTGTGGTTGATGGTGGATTGGTTGGAGCAACAGCCGGCTGAGAAATGAAAGCTTGGTTTAGATGATTCATGAAAGCTCCATTGCCAGTTTTCCTTGCCCTCTTTTGTTTCTTCTCCTCATATGCTCTGATTGTGGACATGAGCTCATTTAGGGATGCGGTGGACATTTGTACCGTCTTATCAATTAGCTCAATAGTACTGTCCCAATTGGGTGGAAGAGAGTTAACTAGCTTTCTGTTGACCTCCACTTGAGTGTATGTTACTCCAGCATCCTTCATCCCAGTGACTATCTTGATAAACCGCTGAAGTAACGTCTCAATATTCTCACCCGGGGCATAGTTGAACTCATTAAACATCTCCCTCAAATTCTCTTTGCGGGATTCCTTCATGTCATCATTTCCCTCATAAGCAGCTATAAGGGCATCCCACAATGTCTTTGCTGAGGTGTATTCCTTGAACGCTTCAGCAACTTCCGGGGATAGGGCCATGGTCAAGCCAGCTAGAGCCTTTCTATCTCGTTCAACCCTTTCCCAGTCCTCATCTATCCAATTTTGCTTGGGTTTAGGAACAGGAGGTTGACCCTGTTCCCCCGGAGTTGATGGGACATAATCTCCCACCTCGATTGATCGCATGATCTTAGCATCATGGTAGTTGACATAGTTGACGAACCTATATTTCCAACTCATAAAGTCTTTACCAGACATTAGACGTGGTGGTCTGGCAGATGTTCCGATCTTAGAATCCATTTCCAAGGTGGCACTCGAGAGGCTCGACATGTCGAAGGCCATAACTTCCGAATCGAAAAATGGATTTACTATCAAGGAGACTTGATCGAAAAGTGGTTTACGGCTGAAAGAAGCTGATCGAAAAGTACTTTTCGATCGGGATGATGCGAGTCGAAAAGTCTGAACTGATCGAAAAGTGAGGGCTGGATCGAAAAGTCTCGAAGGGGACTTTTCGATCAAGGAGCACGATGGATCAAAAAGTCACAGGGGACTTTTCGATCGGTGAAACTGATCGAGAAGTCACAAAAGGGGACTTCTCGATTGGGCAGACTGGTCGAAAAGTCACTTAGGGGACTTTTCGAGCAGGAGCAATGGGTCGAAAAGCCACAAAGGGGGCTTTTCGATCGGTGGAGGCGGCTGAGAAGGGCTTTTCGACCAGAAAACCTGATCGAAAAGTACTGAATGCAGTCGAAAAGCTCCAAAATCACAAGCACAACCTTCCGAAACCTTCTGTCACGAGTCGTAACCTGCACAAAACACCTCCGAAAGTGCTAAAAGCTGAAAATCACCAGAAAACTCAAATCGTTAGTACTCAAAACCTTGAATCTGATATCGCGAGAGCCTCGAAACGTGCGTTTCTTGGCTTTGATACCAATTGTAAGGATCAAAATAACCCTCACGCGATATCTTGGCTAGTGAAACCGTGCGGAATCCGGTTTTCACTAGTTGATTCAAGAACACAGAAGAAAGTAATAATTAAAAAAGTCTAAAGAGCAATAAAATAACAAACCGATTTGAGAAAGAAACTTGATTGAACACTTGATTGCTTGCTACACCTTGGATCGAAATTCTCTATGAGAATTTCGATTACACCACAAGTTAAACCACCAAAAGACTAGCAACCTTTACAAAACATAATAAAGCCCTATATATAGGTAAAGGTTTCGTAAACCCCTAGCCCACCCTAAACAATTCGGACCCAAACCCCTAAACATCTTAGCCCATTTACATATTAAAACTAGCCCAAAACAACTAAACAAACCCAAATCAATCTAATGCAAAAGCCTTAAATTTCAGGTCTCTACAAAGATCAATGCCTTTTTTGAGAAATAAGGTCTTAACATTGTAATTCAACCATAAAAAGTATAGCTTATTCGGAATTGATCACATCCGCCCCTTATATGAAGTCTTTCATGGTGACACTTCCGACACAAATGCAATTTGTTCAGAAGTGTTCGCATAGTATTTACTTCTCAAGAGATCTCATTATATTATTTCCGATTCGCAAACGTCTTACTCGGAAATCTTCGTTTACTATTATAATCACTTCCGATGCATGTACGTCTTACTCGGAAGTCTTCAATTTAGTATCCATTTTTGAGAGATCATATCGGTACCACTTCCATTGCACGTGTGTCTTATTCGGAAGTGTATATTCGTGTCTTTTTCAAAACGATCCTATGCATAAGCACCATAGAGTAACTTTTTTTTTTTGTTTTTTTTTTGTTTACAGCAACTCAACATGTGAGTGTGTTTTTGAAGTATGAAAAAATTCAAATTTGAATAAATTTCTTCCTGCCTTAATTGTTGTTCTTAGAACGTTTCCAGATTTTATAGGCAATCTTCATAGGATCATCTTTGAATCTTCAAATCTTTATCCGGTATGCATTCAATGAATTTCCTGATTTCACATTCATCAAATCAATCCTCAGTCGTTTAGACATTCATCAGGATTTTGCATAATCATTAAGTCAATAATATATCATAGAGATCAAAATACATCAAATTATCAAATCAATAAATGACCATTAATTATTGAATCAAACAATTTCAAATTAGTTTTACCGATCCAAAATACGTTTATCGGTCCAATGTTTTCAAAAATGAATTCCTTCACGTATCCAAAATTTAAAATCTATACCTGATGATTTTGTCCGTTTGACAGTTGTACGATCTTCATTTAGAAGATCATCTAGATCCTTTTAAGCATCAGTTTTTCCAGAATCCTTTTCAGGAGTAAATTTTAGAGTTGCGCGGACTTCCTGCAACCATTGTTCACATTTTTCCTTATCCTGTAACTGTTTCAAAATCTGCAAATTTCTCATCAGAAAATCACGATCAAAGCTTCGTAAGGCAACTAAAGCATCATTCGGATCCACATTATCATCAGCATCATCATGATCTGAATACGGACTATCATCAGATTGATTCAGTAATGGAAATACCGAAGTTTTCTCACTAATTTTTATAGCTGATCCTTTTGAGCTGTGAATATTTTTCGGTGATCCTCCTAGATCAAAATTTGACTTCTTCTTCACTGACTCATCCGATTGCTTCTCCATTGTTTTGCTAATTCCCGAGAATACGGATGGCGCCAATTGATGAACCACAAAATCACACCGTATGTAGATATGATATTATAATTCAACTAGGAACGAGCTAACTAATGAAGAATAATAGATGAATCGATTACTTTATTGATATTGCCATATTTGAGTACAATTGGAGAAAACACACAGTGAATGTGTAATTTTCAGGGACTGAAAAGTTACATTGTGAATGAACAAATGAACTATTTATAGAGTTGCTAGAGTCGCATCTTCGCAGATTGATTGGATGCACTTGCGTCTTGTCCATCCGCAACTGCATCACTTCTAACTTGTTCCTTATACGATACTTACTCTTGAGGTCTTTATCATCGGAAATGTATCTGCTAGGCCATTTGCATATCCGATCTTGACCTATCCTCATCAATTTGCATTAACTCAAAGTTTCACTATTACAAGGTGATCAAGAACCGTGTGTCAAACTAAGAGCTAATTATGCTATATATAGTGTAGTGAGATCAATGACAGCCATTGATCTCAAATGATCTAATCTAAACCGTTTAATACAAAGTCAAATATAAACTACCAAAAGCATAAACTTTGACAATCGGAATAACTTGTGTGTGATCAACATCATACTACTTTTGGAGAGCGGCTTGGGTAGATTTAGAAGCAAACGAGAAGCTTTTGCAGAATTGGACTTGTTGAAAAGACATCTCAGGAAAAGTCTGGTTGAACTCATTATCTAGTGGATAATCGAGTTCACTCGGAATATTAGCTAGCTGACAAAAGTGCTTCTTCCGCTTGAACTCCCAGTTACGCTTGAAGTTGAGAATTCCGCTTCAACTTCAACTTCAGCCGGAACTTAACAAAACTGGATTTCAGCGGGAAATCTCCTAAGCGAAATATTCCTTACAAAGTTAAATGACATTATATAGGTAACAAATTAACTTTGGCCAGAATTGAAACCTTATTAGATGCCCGTTATTAACATAAATCTTAAATAAGACAAGTTAATTAGTTAGCTGATTTTTAATTGGTGTTAGGTTTTGTAAAAACATAAGTTTGTAAGGTTTTAAACAAAACAAATTTAATAGTAAAGCCCCCCCCCCCCCCCATTGCGCGGAATCAGTATTCGATCAAAAATGAGGTTTTCTATCAGAAATAAGGTTTTCGATCGGGAAGCTAAAGTTTTCGATCCAAAATGAGATTTTCGATCCAAAATAAGGTCTTCGATCAAAATGAGGTTTTCGATCCAGAATGAGGTTTTCAATCAAGAATGAGTTTTTCGATCCAGAATGAGGTTTACAATCGAAAAAGTAAGTTCACAATCGAAAAGCTAGGTTTACAATCGAAAATCTTGGTTTGCAATCGAAAATTTTGGTTTACAATAAAAAATCTAGGTTTGCAACCGAAAAGTTAGGATTGCAATCGAAAAACTAAGCTTTGCAATCGAAAAACTAGGATTTCGATCAAAAATAAGGATTTTAAATAAGTAGCAAAAATAAGGTTTCACCACGGTTTTTCAAAAAAAGAATACTTATTGAGGTTTTTTATTTGTATTAAAACTGATTTTAATCTCAGAAAACCCAGTTTTTTCGATTATATGATTAGAATTGTTTTAGGGTTTCTGGATTTTAGGTAGATTCGAAGAAACCGGTTTGATTTTCGAGATCATTAATAATAAAATAAACGATTACAGTATTATGATTCGTTTAATCAACATAATGCTCTGATGCCACATATTTAATGAATCCTGAATCGTATGCTGAATAAACATATAATAATTAAAAATTACATGTTTGGGGGATCGTTAATGTCAGTGCTATGTAGATAATCCATCTGGTACGCTGATCGGGCTCCAGTTTAGGATGTACGATTAGGATGGAGATTAGGTGGGGAGACCCACGAATTTTAGAGAGGCAGTGAGGATGGACGAAAATATTATGTAGGTGTTCATTAACCTCAACTCTCTGATATAAGCTCTATATTTATACACCCAAGGGGAAATCCTTTTCTATTAGTAAGAGCAATTACGTCCATCGAATAAATGCCTAATAGGGTAATAAGATCAATGATTAAATAAGATAAATGATTAAGGCCATAAATATATTTATATATATATATACGTAAATATATATACTAAGAAAATATATTCCAACAACTTCAATTTATTTACTTGGTAAATAATTTTGTTGTCTTTTGCCTTTATAACACAAATCCGCACCATCCTAAATCGCAGCAATCAGAGAAAAAAGAACTACTGCAGAAACACATGCCACATCTACTAAAACCAAAAAAAAAAAAAAAAGATGAATCTGTTGTAATTAGGTTTTTCACTAATGAACTTAGAAACTCCCATTTGCCAATTGAAAGATGAAGAGACCTGCAATTTTAGAATTATGAACCCCAGAAAAGCAAAAATTATATGAAATCATCAACAACATCACAATCGTTGGATAAAGTCAATCACAAACAGCTAGTTGGTTGGGATGGCGGTCAGCTTTATAGTAGTTGCTGGTAGAAATCAAAATTAACTCAACAAAAATACAGAATCATGAAATTAATCACCATAAATAACTTCTAAGCAATCGAAATCTAGTATGAAAACAGATTAACCATATAACAAAGGAACCAAATAGTACATTACAAACAGCAGCCAATCCATGGCCAAATTAAGCCAATCTCACACGAAATAGAGGAAATGCAACAAACAACAACTAAAAAGGGAATAATCGACCAACCTGGAGTAAGAAATCGGATCCAAGGAAGAAGAAACATGATAATTGGTAGCAGAAGCAACACATATGTATAATGTGAAAGAATAACGTTGCACGGGCAATTATGTAGAGCGACACGACCGCAGGCATGGAGAAGGACAAGAGCAGGTATGTAGATGGCGTGATTAATTTCAATGGAGAGCATGTATGTGTGTGAATATGGGTTCGTTTCAATGAAGACGAAGATTGTCGGTATGGTAGGGTCACGTGAATCAAGAAATAATTCACATGTTGAGAAAAAGAGAGAGAAGCCACGTGAAATGGTAGAGATACTAAAAGGCTATAAAACTGGTACCATAGGGTTTGAAATGACTACACTTGCACATAAGGGTATGTGGATGTACATTTTGCTGATTACTATTCATCTATGTTGAAAATTGTTATATAGGATAATATATATTACGGAATAATTAATGATCAAGAACAAAAGGACTAAAATCTAGCAAATCAGATTATATATTTAAATTTATATTTAATTTTATTTTAAGGGTATATACTATTTATTTAGAATTTCTAGAAGAACATAAAAACCATAAGTTGTGAAGATAAATTATTCTTAAAATTATTGATAAAAAACAAAAGTCCTATTTTAAACGTTGTATTTGTAACTTATGAAAGAAAATTAAACGTAATTTGTAAGAGAAATTAAAGACTTCAATTATAAAAAAAACCAATCACATAATAACACGTTTGATTAAGAATGATATATATATATATATATATATATATATATATATATATATATCTATACTACTATATAATGGATATTGATCAAGATGGCATTTTTGTAAATAATGGCGTCTTAAATTTAAGACGCTTCCCATTTAGACGTTATATTCGTTTACTTTTGATGGTGCATAGAAAACTAACCTATTTTGAGAAACCCTACCTTTTTTCTTTAGAGACGCTCTCCATCAATTTCAAATCTTCAGATCTAGGTTCACAACACACTCTTTCTTCGTAATCCAGACGCTCTCCCTTTCTTCGAAAACCCTAATAATTTTTTAGCCAAATCGATGGAGAAATCAGTTGCAAAAGACCTCACCGGGTCTTGTTTGCTCTCACCGCCGGTACGCATCTTCAATTCATCCATTATTTACACCAGATCTGGTTTGATTCAGCGGCAATACACGACATTTGACTCCAAATCTGGTACGGTTCAGGTTCGATTCTATAAATTTTGAGTCCAATTCTATTCAAAAACTGATGCTTCTGCCTAATTTCTAATCACCTACAGATTTTGATTATCGCAATTTTGGCTTCCATGGATGATTTGGTTACACTATTGGAGTTTTGACGAAACCCTTTTGAGGTACGTTTCCATTCGGATATCAATCTCTTCAGTTTTGTGATTTATGTTTGTTTTAGGATTTATATTAGTATCGATTAGGGTTGATCTAATTTTTTTATACATGGTTGTTGATTCAAGGGTGATAAGTCATTTGTGAGGTTAATCAATGAAGCAGACACCAAAATCGCATACTATCTCTTTAGGTTCAACACTTTTTCCTTAATCTTATGTATTTCGGTCCACCATTTGGGGCGGTTTCTTGTGTTTTCGCTTATTTATTGTCTTTCATAGGTGTTTTCACTTGAATCTGAAAGTAATTTTGTTGTATAAGAATTGGGTTCTTTGATTTCTTTCTTTATGTATTGACTTTAATGTGTGTTCTTGTTAGTGAAGTTTAAGGGGATAAGATGCCTGCTCCAGGAAACTTGGAGTTTAGATTGGCAATACTTTGGGTGTGATGACAAATTAGGTACTATCAATGAGAAGTTTGTATCACTATATAATTTATTTTCGGTGATGTTTATATTAACTTGTAGGCAGGTTCTCTCTAGCTAAAAAAAAAATCAGATCTCATATAGCCTCTGTTGTTGTCAACCCAACAGGTGGAGTATTCTAATGGACCTAATCTTGCAGGTGGAGTATTTTAAAAAGGCGATTGAAGATATGGCTACCAGAAGTTTGAGGTGTGTTGCTATTGCCTATAGACCACTGATTGGAATTGTTTCTCTATATTTTAATCTAGGATTTCTTATATTGTCTTGCTTTGTAAATATATGTATATATTTGTGTTTGATGACCATGTATTTATCATCTTAATACACTATATATTTTCCATTGTCATTTGATTGGTTTACTCCATGACATCTCTGTTTGTGCTCCAGCTTACACGGAAAGAGATACACATGTGGAGCTTCCAGTGCCGATTTTGCTGACCAAAAGGTTTGCTCGCATCTAAACAAACCCAGAGCCAACAGATCCAACCCATGACCCATTAACCATTTCCAACTTAACAGGTTTCTTGGGTAACAGTTGTTTGCTATTGCATAAAAATGGTTGCAACACTGCACTTGATATTTCTCTTTGGGTTATTTGTAGGCTGGTAATTTGTCAAAACCAATGATTTCTGAAATAATCAAAACCAATTATTTGTAGGTTGGTAATAGGTCAAAACCAATGATTTGTAGGTTGATGTTTCTCTTTTTAAACTGACAAACATGGTTTCTGTAATAATCAAAACCGATGATAAAATAATAAATATGGGTCATAAGCTGATATATGTTGGTATTAATTGATACACAGACGTTATCTGTTCATATAGTTGTTTTGTACATCTTTATCAGGTCGAGGACTAAAATCATATACAAAATATCCCCTTGAAACTGTTCTTGGTGGGTCAGAGGTTAGAGAAACAAAGGCAAACCAATCTGATAAGGGATGATCCAATTAGTTTATGCGTAATGTACATGTATGAGCATTCTTCTATAAAAGATGGTCTTGGTTATATGCAGGTAATAAAATAAAAACTTTCTGATCTGAATTGTTTATGTTTATGCTATTCAAGGTTTAGGTGTTAACTGCTTAGTATTTTTTCTTTTATTTATTTTACAGATTCTCCAACATAAAGCTCACGTCACTGAGCTCAATCTGCGTGCTGCAAAAATTTGGATGCATGATGATTTCTTTCAATCAGGTCAAGGTGGGTGAGACGGTAACTGCTGGGATTGTTTTTAGGGGCTGTAAGGACAGGTTGGTCTGGTGGGAAAAAGTTTTCATCCGTTTAGCTCAGGGGTGGTTCGGAAGGCCCTTGAGGGGTTGAATTTGATCATATTATTTCTTTGATTGTTGAGAAAGAACTCAAGCTTTGACATGTACTAAGATTTAAAAAAAGTGGACAGAAGGTAATGAAAGCATATAAAAGGCTTAGTAAAGTATTGAATGCATTAGAAATACGTTCAATGGTGCCAATGTGTAGGTATCCATGTCTGCGTTGTTGATTATATTGTTTAGATCTCAGCTATATTGTTACCTTTTGCTGATAGTTTTATCTTCTATTCATGGTTACAGGGCCGAGAAAGAGGTGAAGCAAGGCGAAAAATTCAAAACTGACACAACTAGAGAAAAACAAACGTGAAGCTGAGAAAGAGAGTTAGATTTTTTTAATAATAATACAGCTTATCTTTAATAAAGATTTAAATATGTTTAAATACCATCTTTGCTTAAAAGAATGCTAATGCTAGGCTCCATGCAAGAAATATAAGCAACGTGCCCTAACTTTCTCTGACTGTTAAAGTGTTAATGCTGTGAAAGACATGCCCCCTTTAGTATTGCTGTAATAATTAGCTTGTTTAATTATATTTGACCTGTTATCTAGCAATCAGCTCACCATTCTTTAAAGTGTGTATATTAAGTTTTAAGATTTTGTTTCCTACCCTTCTACATGTTGATAACTTAGTATATGTTTAGGGTTCATAATTGTTTAGATAGACATGAATCAAACAAAATACATTTGATATATTTTTAGTTTTTAAAGTGCTGTGAATTAAAAACACTAAGAATCTGATTGTAGTTAGGTAAATATGGTTTTGGTAACTTGGTATATTAAGTTCATATGATAAGCCTAATTTTGTGGTTGTCTTTGCTCTTGCTGCTGTCTCAAGGTTTTTTTATGTTATATTTTTTTAGTGTTAATCCTCATCATATATATAACACTATCAAATGGATCTATTTGTATATGAATTGTTTGAAATCTTTTTACTAATACCCCATGTATTAAACTCTTTATGATGTAGCTCTGGCTTGATAAACTTCAAAACAAAACAAATGGATTGACACCAAGAAGATGGATTTATTACTTCAATCCAGACCTTAGTACAATTATAACCAAATGGATAGGAGGAGAAGATTGGGTACTGAACACATAAAAATTGGCAGAACGGTAATAAGGCATGTATTATGTAATTTTTGTAGTTATTTACTACTAATTAACCTTGTTGGTGCTGGTGTTTCTGTAACGAAGAAAAAAAGAAAAAGCTGGCAAGAAGTGTGGGGTATAAAGTTGCCTTTCACTACAAAATAGGTAAAAGTCAAACCTATTTTCCATCTCTGACCTCTGTAAAACCACCTAAAATATGATAAGTTTTGGTTGTTCTCTTTCCTCTCCAGTTAAAGAAAAATCAAAGAAAAAAATGCAATAGGAGCTAGCTCGGATGTTATACACCAAAAGATAAGCCTGCAGTTGTTCAGAAAAAAAAAGTGAACTTGACTCGGACGAGGATTGGGGATTCTCCAAGGTGTAGTCGTTTTCAGTGATGATAAACTCATGAATGACGGTCAACACTATTCTCTCTCTTATATTCCTTCATAGAAATGGTAACTGTGATACTTTGACCTCCAAATCTGACCATCCTGTTACTTTCCCATTTTAGTTAAATATTATAAGAATTGATATTTTTAATCACAAATTATACCCATTACTCACTTTTTGGATTTGAACAACCACCCTTAATATATTAATAAAATTAGATACCATTAAGTTAAATACATTTGAACACAACACAGTGATGTATTATATATATTCAGAGGTCTCATAAAAGTTTATAAAAATAGGTATATTATTATTATTATTATTATTAATATTAATAATATTATTATTATTATTATTATTATTATTATTATTATTATTATTATTATTATTATAGTCGAGGGTTGTTTTAGATATTTCATTTATAGTCGAGTTCTTATTGGGTTTATTTTGGGAAGGAGGGAGTACATTTTTTTCTTTTTACATGAGACTTTAATCAACAAATATTTATAAGAACAGTGTAATTTTCTAACAAACAAATGCCTTCATATATTGAATAATACTAATATATATTTTTATCCACTATTTTCAGTTATATTTAACCATAATTTGATTCTCTTGTGGAGCCAAACAGTGTAACATATGATATGGTTTTGGAGATGATTCTTAATTATGTATTCGGAGAATGCTTCATTTTAATAATACTCTTACTCCCAAGATTTAGACTTCATATTCAAACCTATTTAAATGATTCTTAATTGTGTATTAGGATAAAGCTTCATTATTCTCATCCTCATTTTGTTTTTTTTCTTTTGTGTGCAGAGTTGATGCTTCTTGGTTTACTGTATGCGTTTTCTTTATTCCGCTTTTGGGTTTGTTAGTCAGATCTTATTGTAATGAATATATTGTCTGTAAACTATTATGGCTTTGTATTGCAGGAACTGCATAGTTATTTCACTATTGAGGACATCGTACGGTTTCCCATTTATTATTCTTGTTTTGGTTGTTCTGATTAAAGGTTTAGGTTTCAATTTTCATCGACAGGTTCTTCTTGGCAATTCGCTTTTTTGGTGTTGTTATTAAGGTTCTACATCCAGGTTTGTTTTCTAAAACTGATTGCAATATTTTCTCTTTAGTCTCATTGTAGTGCTTAGGTCTTTGGTGACTAATCTCTGTGTTTTTTTGGTAATCTTTTGGTTATTTCTTTGCTGTGGAATAAGCATGCTTTATTCACTCTTTATGTTCCAGGTTTTGATTTTGTGTTTATTTTTCTTTTTTTAAGTTGTTGCAAGTCTCTATGATTGATTATAGATTTGTGTGTTTGATTGTTAATATTAGGGGAAAACATGATGGAACAATGATTTGAAACAACTGGAGAGGACTGTGGAGCCGTCATGGCCGAAATTGGTGGAACCGTTGGAGAAAATGAAGCATAGGTTGACTATTGTTTGGGGAGCTGTTAATCATCTTAAAGTTGTAAAGGATATGTCAGAATTCCATCCTGCCATTGAAGAAATACAGGTTTATTTCTATCGTTTTTGGTTGATTTGATATACCTTTAGCACTGGCAACATAGTTGCATCTGTTTGCAGCCTGAAAATGTTGAATTTGACCAAAAATTTGGCCAAAGCAAACCTATATATAATGCTTTTTGAGCTCTAAGGGAATCATATGATTGGAAATATGTAAATTATAATAGACTAAAGGTACAGACTAGGTATGGCAAGAATGCTATAAATGGAGTTAATGTATTTTGAGTATGAGGTGATGTACAAGATCATTTTGGGTGGTGTGATTTTTTGTATATGAATGATCAATATATTTGTTCATCACATAAACATAACTGTGTTGCTAAGTTCGTAAATCAAATCTTCTTGTTCATTTTTTCATCATAAATGTGTTGCTAAGTTGCTATAAGTTCGATTGTTAATAAAATTTAATTAATTTGCTTGCTTTATTTACGAGCAACATCGTATTCATGCAACTCATGACTTGTGTTATGATCGTTGTTGTTTTATCATCTTTAGCTATAGTCGGACGAATTTTTATGTCAATATCAGCCTAGCAAGGGTACAAAAAGAATCTTACAAGTCAACAAATCAAAATCTTCGGAATTATGGCCTCCAAGATACAGATGTATTAATCTTACAGATCATGACCTTGCAATGTGATAAATATGGTTTGCAAGTCTTTGTTTATAAATTTTTTATCATTAATGTATGCTTCATTCTGTATACATAACAACTTATTACTTGACAAATTAAAATGCATTAAGAACAAGTTGTGATGGCAGGTGTTCATGTGTTCGAAAGTCACTGCTAGACTCAAACCAATCGCTCGGTCTCCTTTTTCTTTGTTTTGAATGTTTCAGTCTATTACTCAAGTAAGGTTATAAATCACATCCAATTCTAGCCGGCAACATATATGGAAATCAAACCCAATATTAACAAGATAGAATCGAAACTAACTCTACCCGAATCATGATGAACCGCCAAGCAACGTCATAATTACCATCATAGGCTTCATCTCTTCTTATTGAAAGTGTAGCTCAGAATACAAATGATAGGGTATTCAATCATAGGTAATTTAATCAATTACTAAGTTTATAACTGGTTACCAAATCTTATTCTTGCATTCGTTATTATTTCAATTTCAGTGAGTTATGCAAGGTTCATTACATGGATAAAGCTATGAACGAGAAAACTAAGAAACATACAAGAGGACTGATAAACTAGCAGAAAATAAGTATCGTGTTAATTGATTTTCGCAGTCGCATCGCGCGGGTTATCCAAGCATCGTCCATGTTGCATGATTACACAACTATAACACCACCCTTAACACCATGTATAGCACATGCCCTTATGACTTATATTTTATCACTTATGTGTTCGGCTATTTATTTATAAAGTACTATGTTTGTGACTCAAATATGTTATTATCCGTGTGTTCATTATTTTTTACTTGAGATCTCCAAAAGCTAGATAGACTATACCGATGTTACAAATGAGAAAACCAACAGATGTACAATAAAATATTTCACGAGAGGATTGATAAAACTAACAGAAAACAAGTACCGCGTTGGTTGATTTGTCGCTGCCGCCGGATTATGCAGGTTACACCTTATGTCATGAGTCATGTAAATTGTCGCCGCCGCCGAACACACATGTACCGCATTATAAATTATCGTCGCTCCGTATTACGCTAAAAGAAACAAATATTGCCTTGTAAAATGATGTCGTCGCCGAATGCACAAACATAAGGCCCTCTTAATGTGACCTCATCAAAACTATCATCAAAACTATTATGTTCATGAATTCAACTTAAAACACCGTTTATAAATTATTGCATGGCGTACGACACAAGTTGACTTCCTCACTATGGAATTCATTGTCGTGCCGCCATAACAAGCGAACAGAAGACGAATAGCACGCTATACACTATTGCCGCCGCAACGCGCGGGCACACGGCTAGTATATATATATATATATACTAGTGGGGTACCCGCGCGTTGCGGCGGGCGACAGTTTATAGCCTGTTATTTGTCTTCTGTTCGCGCGTTCTGCGGCGAAGACAATTTACAATGCAATATTCGTCTGTTAGCACGACGCATCGACAATTTACAATGTGGTGCCCATTTTCTGTGTGGGCAATACGATGACGGTAACACTTTACAACGTGGTTTTCTTTTTTGAGCTGAGATGTTTTGTGAACAATATGTCATTCATACCACTCTTTGTATCCACCTAATCAAGATAGTAAAAGCAGATATATGAATTCATTTGATAGATTTTGTATTAGTTGAATATAATTCCACTTTCTTATCAACTCTATGGAAATCAGTTAGATACCAGTAAATATAAATATGGATAAATATTTTCTCTAAAAATAAATAACTAAAAAATTATGTTGATAAATCAAATTTTAGTTAAAACATAACTATAGTTTAAATGAAAGCACCATTTTCATAACACCTTTTTTAAACATTTTTTAAAATAACATTAGCATATGCAAATGTTTAACACCCTTATTAACTACTCCCATGCCATCATTAAGTTAAAGTAATCTCTGTTTGTTCATTTTCTTTTTATTTGTTGATTGTTGTTTTGTATATATAAAAAAAGCTCAAACTTTTTGTTTATCAAAAATAAATTTAAAAAATAATTTTGCTCTAAATTAAAGTTGTATATATAAAAAAAGCTCAAACATCTAGTAAAAAATATTAAATAAAAAGATTTGAAAAATAAAGTAGTTTAAGATGGATAGGAAAATTGTTTCTTAATTTTTTTTATTAATTATAAATTTAATCAAATTAAAAATTGAGAGAACGAAATCCCTAAAAAAATTAGTATATGTATAATAAAATCACCTCAATTACATGCCTTCTTTATTAATCGATTGTATGTCCATTTATTATTTTTAATCATCTCTTTCTAGTGGTAGTAGCATAACCATTTATTATTTTTAATCTTCCTCTAAAACCAAGACCGTCCTTTAATATTCTTTTTTGCTTAAGTTCAAGAATTCAAATATGCATATGACAAGTTCTTATTTTATACTTTCAATCACGTAAATAACTTTATCAAGTTAAAACTTTTTTAGACTAAAATATTTTTACCAGAGATTAATTGATCTTTGATAATGAAATAATAAACATTACATATTAAGTTACTTACTCAAAATTATAAATATCATCAACTGATAATAAAATCAATAAAATGATTATAATAAATACTTAAATATAAACTTACAAAATACAAAAAAAAAAGAGGTTTTAATGATTTTTTCTCAAAAATAAACTAACAATACTTTTTTTAGCAATCACAATTTATATTAAAACCAAACCGAGCTAGATGCTAAATGACAAAACATACAATGAGTCCAAAACTCTCAGACGAAAAAAAAACAGCTGCAACAAGAGGCAACCATACAGAAAAAGAAAATCACTAAGAAGATAACAGGAGGAACCCTCAGATCTTCATGACCTCGACCAGGACTTGCAGCACCTATCTGAAACAAAACAGATTTCCGGGCCGATCCCTTACCGGATGTAAACTGAAACGCAACCCTCATGAAACCACTTAATCGCCAAGGTTTTACATATAAGCACATTCTCCTCTCCTTTATTACCCATTAGCTGAAACTCATCACAACACTTGCTAAGCCATTAATCCAAGAATCATAAACAAAAACCAAGTGAACAATGGAGAAAGGAGCAGCCAAAGGCTCAAATCAAGTTATGATTTTCATAGCCTAAAAATAAAGCAAACTTCAAATTTCAGTTTGCAATTTCTCAATAAAAAATTGAAGCTCAAATCTATGGTTAAAGATAAACGCATCATCGACGTTCTCAATGAAAAGTGCAAGCTCAGATCTACCGTGCAAGTTAAATCGACACTACCGGCTCAGATCTAATTTTAAGCAGTAGGGACCATACATATCCCATGTTGACCCATTTAGAAATAAACAAGTTGAAATTCACACCTCTCGTATTATTTATTTGTACATTCTAAAGTAAACGTAGCTTAATAAGAAGAGAGTTCAAATTCACAGGTGAAAAATAGAACATACCAGTAAGACAGTGTTGATGCCAGACACCCCAAGTTGACCCATTTATATGTAAACAGGTCTGATTTTATATGCAGCTTGAAGCCTTGAATTTATAATCAAAATTAGATAACCTGCACAATATGTGAAGCAAATCACGATTGCATACTTGAGGAACTGATTTCCACATCCAACTTCCTGTTACCACTACAATTGCTTTGTTTCACAACATTATTTAGAAATATATTTAATTAAAAAAAAAGAATTATTGAGCACATATTGTGATAAGGCTCTCTTGTTGACAATAAAAGTGTAAGTCTGAGCTCCTCCATTCTTATTAATAGCACCCAATGCTCTTCTATTATTGCTGATCTCCACCCTAAAAGGACAAGAATTAGGAGGGGAAAAAAAGTGGCTGACATTGCTTTAAGTAACACAAAAGGGTAAGTGACCATATATTATCTATTTGAACTCCCATACATTCTAAAATGTATGGGCTGTGTTGCTCTTAAAGCACCTATAACAATAACAAACCTGCTGCCTAGAAACCAATATACAACCAAGAATAGCTAAAATCTGCATGAAAGCAAGAAGGGGAAACCATTACTAACAAAATTAAATAAAACATAAAATCTGCATGCCAACTATAAAAGATTGAATTTAACATATAAAATGAATTCGAATAATCCATCAAAACACAAACATAAAACTATCTGCATAATTAATATACATCATAATGATTAAGTAAATTAGCTAAGAATGAAAAACAACTTACCAATTACCAAACACTCCCCATATAATCCTCTGCCATGCCTAACTTTAAACATATTTTCAAGATATTCAGTTACTATAGTGTATCGAGCTAAGTTAAGTTTAGATTCATAAAATAAAGGGTCAAAATATGACTGATTAAGTCATATTCACACCTTTGTGAGTGTGGCTATAAACTTACAACATGAAGCAGTCATATGGTTTAGCGATCACCATCACCATTGATTCTACAAAGTGATCCATTATAGCCTCATCCCATTCTGAAAATTTTCATACCTAAATAACCAGTATTAAGTACCATAAACATTCACAAAACATGTTTTGAAAGACACCTCATATAGCCCTCATGTACAGCTGACCGGAAGAAGAATTTTACACCACACCCTAGGCTGAAGTCAAATTTTAATCGATATGAGATGAAGTGAATTTATTCCAAGCAAAATCAACACAGTAAATGGACAATATTTAATCATAAAAATCTAATTTCAACCTAACTATCGCTAATATATTACAACTTACTTCACAAAACAAAAAAAAAACCTACACACAAATATATAGAAACAAAGTTAGGTTTGGGATATGAAATCATGTACGTGAGCAAATAGGATTACTTTTTTGTTGTTGAAAGATTAGTATAACACTCACATATTCCTCAAAACTATTCATCTATTGCAAATGGTGTGCAATTTATTATTTGAACTCGCATCTCAATCAATAGGTTTCTGCAAAATATATATAGGACATCAACAAAAGCTGCACGTACATATGCCTAATGATGTATGAAAAAAAATATGCATAAATATGCATACTGCTTAATCGGTTTAGATGTTAGCAAAATAGCAGGCCCTTGATTTATTTGGGATCCATTTAGCATTTGTATTTTGTACTTTTGAATTAAAGCATGAAAGTGTGTACCTCGTTTGAAGTATAAAAATGTTATTAATATATACAGTACTCTTGTTAACAAACTCCATAGCTAAATGAACCAAACCATCATCTTCGTAAGTATCCATTTAACTCATAAGTCATAAACACACATACTACTCTTGTTAACAACCTCCATAGCTAAATGACACCAATAGTAACACCAGATGATACTAAATAATTTGTATCATAATCTATACAGGTAAAGATCAAACGAATACTCATATTTAGTGATTAATTAAACATAAAACAGTTTAATAATAAAGTGCAAATAAAATTGGGTACCTCATAAGCATTTGAAGTTTTAACAAACCACTTCTTCGATTTAGGGTCTGGATTCTCATCAGAATGTCTGTCAAAAAACACAAATTAACTTAAGTCGAATCCAACAAACAATCAAACAGTAGATGGATATCGATGGTTGTAAGCAGAAGAACAAATTCCTTCCGTTTCAAAAGCAATCGAATCATCAATCTCCGAGTAGAAATCACCTCAGAATCCAGAGTCTCCAACATCAAAGAATTATTTTCACAGATCTTGCAACAAAATTAGACCAACATAAAACGATTTGTGGGTCAAATGCTACAAAAACATGAAAACAAATAAGGTAATTGCAGAATGCAGAATTAGAACAAAGGAGGAGCAAAAATAACCTTGAATCGTTTTTGCTTGTGAATCGGTAAAAAGTCACAGTGAGGATGCTTTCAATTTATAGAGTAGCAGAAACCTTTTGAGCGCCTTCAATCCGTTTGAACTATCCTCGATCTTGGCCCTCCGATAAACAATCATAGCGGATCGACGATGGCTGATGAAGAGATTAATGCGATCGCCAATCGAAGGGAAGATAGGGTTGGGAGCGTGGATAACGAAGTCGGCTTCTTGTTCTCGATCGAGGGGGATTGCTGGGAAAGAGGTAAAGGAAGGAGAAGAAGGCGGCTTCTTCTACGTGTGAAAGAGGTAAAGTAGGTAAATGACTTTTCTAACCCTACTTTTTGAACAGATTGCTTTGGTTAAGTCTGATTAATTAATTTTGATGCTTGAAACACTTGTACATATTGCATAAACTCTTATACGCGTCTTAAAATTAAGGATTTTAATGACCAAACTACCCCATAACCAATATGTATTATATAGTAGTATAGATATATATATATATAGGAAAATGATCATCGGAAAACACTTTAATTATTGGAAAACCTCTTTCTACCAATCACATCATTTCATTTAATTTTGTATTTTTCTTTTAATAAAAGGGTATTAAAGTATTTTTAACCATTCTAATTTAGTAAAGTATTTTAAAATTTTATAACAATTAAGTAATTTCAAGATTTGTAGGGTTTATATAATTTACTTCCAGGAAATTTCTTGAAATCGCTAACCCTAATCCAATTTCCTTTCACGTCCGTTCATCCACGTTCTTTTCTTTTCACGTCCATTCATCATAATTATTTCGCGTAACTTGAGTACAATTTGCCAGAATTGAAGCAATCAGATGTTTCTTGGCATTTGCTGCACATCGTGGGTTCAAAGTCTTTCAGATGGATGTAAAGAGTGCGTTTCTTTACGGCAAGGTTAAGGAAGAAGTGTATGTCAAACAACCTCCGGGATTCTTCGATCCTGATTATCCGGAGAACGTTTATAAGTTGGACAAAGCTTTATATGGTCTCCATCAGGCTCCTCGAGCTTGGTATGAGACGTTTTCTACTTATTTACTTGACAACGGGTTCAAGCGTGGGTTGGTTGATCCTACTCTTTTCTGCCGTAAAACGAGTGAGGATTTGCTTCTTGTACAGATTTATGTCGACGATATTATTTTTGGCTGTTCAAACGAGAAGTTATCGAAGGATTTCGAGACTTTAATGAAAACAAGGTTCGAGATGAGTTCGATGGGAGAAATGTCTTTCTTCCTAGGATTGCAAGTTCAACAATCTGATAAGGGTATCTTCATACATCAGACGAAGTATGTGAGAGATGTCCTGAATCGATTCAAGGTGGAATATATTCGAATTCCTGGAACTCCCATTCAGCTGTCACATGGCCTATGTCCTGATGAAGACGGTGAAAAAGTGGAAGTCACTCGTTATCGGGCTATAATAGGTTCACTGATGTATCTTACAGCGAGTCGACCTGATATAATGTTTGCTGTTTGTTTGTGTGCCAGGAACCAGGCAGCTCCTCATGTTTCTCATATGAATGAAGTCTTGAGAATTCTAGCTTATCTGAAGGGTAATTCAGATCTCAGGATCTGGTATCCTCATGATGATAAGTTCGACTTGTCGGCGTATACGGATTCGGACTACGACGGTTGCAAGATTAATTTCAAATCAACCACGGCCGGATGTCAGTTTCTCGGCGACCGGTTGGTATCATGGAAGTGTAAGAAGCAGACTTCTGTTGCCACATCCACGGCTGAAGCTGAATACATAGCGGCTGCTAGTTGCTGCTCTCGGGTTTTATGGATTCAACAGCAGATGCGGGATTACGTTTTGAAGTTTCTTACTACTCCAATTTACATAGATAAATCGGCTGCTATTTGCATAACAAAAAACCCCGTTCACCACTCTAAAATGAAACACATTGATATTCGTTATCATTTCATCCGTGATTGTTTTGAGAAACACCTGATTGATCTGCAAAAGATCCATACTGATTTTCAAAAAGCGGATCTTTTTACAAAATCTTTTGACAAAACCCGCTTTCGTTATCTTTTGCAGATCAACGGCATACAAAAGTTACCGGTCAAGTAACTTTCGGTTGATCATTTTTTTGCTTATTGTTTTTCTTTTGTTTGTTTCTTCTTTCTTGTTATAAAAATCCAAAAATAGCGTTTTGTATTTTAGGGGGAGAAATATCAGAAAATATTAAAAAAAATGGAAAATTGCAAAAAGCATAAAAAAAATGGAAAAATTACAAAATTGAGAAATTGATCCGACCAAGCGAGAAATGATATTACATCGGCTTGTGTTATCAACCATGGATAAAGTAAAAATGAAAAGCTGTAGGTTCTTGTTTGGTTAGTTAAATGCGTAAGGGTAAATCTGATACATGTTAGTATGATATAAACATAAAATTTTTACTTGATTAATTGTGAGACACATCATGATGATTACTGTGTGATCTTGGCATTAGATAAAATGAAAAAGCAAAAACAGAATAAGAGATGTTCTGGTGCACGCATGTTTTCATTTTGCGAATATTTAAACTTGTTTGATTTTCTATATTTTGTCAAACGATCGGCCTTTCTCTGCGTATCGAAAGATCGACCTGATTGTGTTTGTTAGACGTTCTGCTTTATTTTCTTTGGTGTTTCGTATAACTCATCGGACTTTCTCTGCGTGTGCGGGAGCACCGACCTGATTGTTGTTAGGTTATACAATTTCTGCTTTATTTTCTCTTTTTTATTTTCCTAAACAATCGGACTTTCTCTGCGTGCCTACCAGCCGACCTGATTGTTGTTTGTTTAGGGTTCTGTTTTATTTTTGCATGAAAAACCATGAACGATAAGTCTCTGTGAAAATCAAATTCTGTGAAAAATACAAAAATAAGAGAATAAGCCAGATTACCGGTATTTCTGATTGTGTGGGTTTTCATATTATCAATGCTTGCTAAATATATCTTAACATATCAGAAAGCTATAAAAATTGATCTACCCAAACTGAAATAAACTGAAAAGTTGTATTTGCTGCCAACTTGACTTGCATGCTGATTAAAAATGAAATTGAAGTGTGTCTGTGCATATTGGCCGATATGATCTCGCGTTTGGATCTTTCTCACAAAAATACTTAAGTTATATCAATTATTAGTAATTTTGTTTCAATTCTGTTTGGTTTGTTATTTGAATATCTGAAAAATCACAAAAAGATTTTAGGTATGTTTTAGCATAATTTTGAAAAATTCCAAAAAGATTTTAGGTGTGTTTGAAAATTTACAAAAATCAAAAAGATTTTATTTTGCGTTATTTTCGATAAACCGTTAGTGAAAGATTCCAAATTATGCTGGGAACAACCAAATGGACTTGATTTCAGAAATTTCATCGGTTAAATTGAACGAAGTTTGAGGATAATTGATAAATTTTAAACTTTGGAAGTTCAATTTGAAAAATTCATCAAATTCAGGGGTTATTTTTGAAAAAATTTCAAATCACCAAACCCGGAATTCGGATGGCCGAACATGGAGTTCGGAGGTCCGAAGACGGAAGTTCGGAGGACCGAACCTCAGTATCGGACAGGGTTTGGAGGTGGCCGAATTGGGAGTTCGGTGCTACAGTTCGTCCGTACTTGGAGTTCGGAGGTCCGAACTTGGTTAGCTATAAATACGCCAAACCTGAAGTTCAGAGATCATTGTTACTGTTTAATCTCCGAACTTGCACCGAACTGCTGCCCAATTTTCAAATTTTTCGATTAAACGTGTTTTTGGCGACTCAAGACTAATTCTAGGTAGATATCTTGATTCCGAACACACTGGTGGACTTAGATTAGGTTTTCATCCAGTTTTGGTTGGTTTTTGGTTTATAAAACTCGTTCGGACTAAACTCAGTTTCTAGATCTAAAATTACTCCATCAAAAATGTGTTTTTAACAATTAAAATTGGTTTCTATGTGTTGCTTATCAAAATCCGACCAAGGGTGTTGATTGGTTGTGTCTGATTTGGTCGTTTTCATCGATTTTGAGATTCAAATCTGTCGGAGTTCTTCAGGCTCCGAACCTGGGGTTCGGAGACTCCGAACTGGGGGTTCGGAGGGGGCTCGGACGAAGTTCAGTGGGTTTCAAAAATTTTTGATCAAATGTTGTTCGTTTACGCAAACGACAATGATTTGACGAAATCGGTGATTATATCTGTTAATAACATTGAATTTAATGAATGTTTTCTTTTATGTGTTTTCAGATATGGCAAACGACTTAAAGATTGGAGATAAACATAATATTTGTGCACATATCGGGGTTGCACAACGCAAACTCGATAAGTTTGGAGGACCTGGGATATTCGAGTTTCTGAGGCGTTCAAGAATATATTATACTATTACTCAGCAGTGTGACGTGTATAGGGATATTATTCTGGAGTTTTGGAACACGGCACATATGATTACTGATCCTCCAATTAGAATCGTTGCAACTGTTCAAGGACGACCTGTTAAGGTAACTGAGGCAGATATTCGCAGAGTTCTACAATTCGAGTCTGATACAACAAATGCACGGATTGAATTCTCTCATGAAGATAATGTGGCGTTTTTAAAGAGGATTTGGTATACTGATGATCCGAGTAAGGAATGGGTGTACAAATCGTCGTTGAGCGTCCCATACAAGTATCTTGCACATGTGTTGTTGGTCTGCGTGGGACACAGAACTTCAGGTCATGATGAAGTTCAACAGATTTTCTTATCTTTGATGAACACGTAGGTGATGAATCGGCCGTACAATGTCTCTGGAATGATCTTTCATTACATGAGAGACAATCTGACTCAACGTCAAAAGAAAGCTGCAATTTACCCCAGATTTCTCCAATGGTGCTTAATGACAAATATCCTGATTTGATAAAGACTGTTGCACATAGAATGGAGTTGAAGCACATGACTGAGGCTAGTGTTGGTGCTTTAGAATCTTACCAGAAGAAAACACTAGAGTTTTAACCTAAATTTAAACGATTGATTGGCCATCTTGCCAATGTTAATTATGTGGCACCAGTAACGGGTGCGCCTCGTCATGATGCTGGAAGTGATTCGGAGGAATTGGATTACAGTTAGATAGAAGAACATAACCAAATACCAATACAAGGTAGGGTGAAGAGGCATAAGAGGCAAGTCCTGGTGGTTCAGGAACCGGTAAATTAAGAACCAGAACCAGTGGTATCTCAGCCGCCAATCACTGAATCAGTGGTCTCAGCATCTTTCACTATGACTGAGACACCATCGGTGAATGCCCTTGATGATGAATCTGAATCTGATAAAGATTTTCTGAATGCTGAAGCTGATTCTAAAGACTTCTCTGAGACAAACAATCCGTTTGTGAGAGTCTTATTCAACTCGAAGTATGTTAAGCTAAGGAAAGGTAGTGATGAGCATTTTGCCTACCGGATCAGCAAGAATAAAAGCAACGATCGTTACAAGGATTGTGTGTATGATGTGGTGGCCTCATCTGAATCTGACAAAGATTATTATCCAGATGCTGATGTGGTTTCCGGCAAAGGTAAAAAAAACTGTTACTGGTTCGTCGTCAGTTCTTTCAGGCAAAAAGAGGCAGAAATCAGTGGCTGGAGGTAGGATGAAGAAGAAGAAGAAAGGTGTACAACAGTTCATATTACAGCCTTGTTCTGGTGTTTCTACATCAGCTACTCCTGCTGTGTATGTATCTGAAGCAACAACAACTGTTCGGACTTCAGTGTCTGATGTTTAAGCTGATTTCTTGCAAAATTTGATGAATGCAAGCCGTTCCACAACTATTAGCACATCACCTTCAGCAAGTGCTGTAAAACACGTAATCGATCTTGCTAGTGCATTATTACATTCGGATTTGGACACACAAGGTAAATAATCTTCTTTATATTGATCACAGCTTGTAAACAGAGAGAACACTGAGTATTCAGGTTACACCATGTAAAACACACACTTAAGAAAGCTCAGACCTCACTCACACTCTCTGAATCAAACTGAAACCTATATATAGAGACTGATCCGGCGGACCAACTTACTAGCGTATCAGGTGGTCCGGCGTACCACCTGATCCGCCACTGATCCGCTGGATCTATAAAACACAAACATATAACTTTACATATTCAAACTAACAAGACCTAGAACTAGACAACATAAAATGCTCTAACAAACTCCCCCTTGTCTTGTGCTAGTCTTCAGAAGCTTTTGATTCTGACTTCTTCCAATCACGTCTTCTGTTATTTCCAGCATGAATCCCACCACCAAAACAAACATTTATCTCTTTCTGAAATTGCATTGCTTGATCACAACATTCAGGTTTGTAGAGAATCTTGCTAGAATGTAGCTTTTCAATATCATTCTTTGACAAGTTTATCAATGACATCGGGTCATAGATTCTTACAACCTTGTTGTCTTCTTGGATCACAATAACAGCTTCACCAGACACCTCATCATAATACCACCACCTCAAAGTCTTGATGAAATCTTGTTCAAGTCTTTTGAGAGGTATTTTCTTGAGCTGAATCGGCTTCTTATATTTCAGAATCACTACTGGTCTGCCTGTGATATGATGGATATCTGTTGGATGCTCAGAGTAAGTTGGTCTTTGAGGAGTCAAAAACCTGAATCTTCCTTGACATTCTTCAATTAACTTCTCCTTAAACACAGCAGCCAACATATTTCCTCTAGGATTCAAAAATGGACTTCTAGCCAAGTCCCTCACATCACAAACAGGTAATGTGTTGAACCTTGTAGCATTCTTCAGATA
Organism: Deinandra increscens subsp. villosa; assembly: GCA_039602395.1. Taxonomy (NCBI): domain Eukaryota; kingdom Viridiplantae; phylum Streptophyta; class Magnoliopsida; order Asterales; family Asteraceae; genus Deinandra; species Deinandra increscens. Next base: position 71,878,051 of record JBCNJP010000027.1, read on the forward strand.
TACAATCCCGAACTCCCTCTTGATAGCATAGCATTTGAGTTCAGAATCATACATCCAGCTGATAATATTTCCAGAAGCTTGTCTTCCTTTTCTATCAAAAAACCTTTTCTGATCAATAGGTTTTGAAAACTTTTCAACTTGGACTGGAACTGGAAGTTTCTTAGCCCTTTGATCTTTTAACCAAGCTTCAAATAACAACTTCTTTTCTTCTTCTTCAGACATATTAACAGATTCAGATACTTCAGGTTGATCTGATGATTTCTCTGTTTCAACCTTATCCTCACTGTCTTTCCCAAAGAAATTAAAACCTTCAGAATAGTCGTTATCATCAGAAAAATTCCCATACATCGTTGGATCATTGGGATATTCTTCTGCCGTCATATCTTCCACTTCCACATGTTCATCTTCAAATACCACCTCTTCTTCTGAATCATCTTCCTGAGACGGCTCAGCAACTGGCACATTCTCAACATCATCCACATTTAGAGCAAATATTGCTGCGAGCTGCTCTTTAGAAAAAGGATTAACCAACTCTCCCTCTATCATCTCAACCCTTGATATAGGAGTCACATCATATATCTCTTTGTCAGTAGACTCCCCCTGAGATGTCGTGGCTGTACCAGCAGCAGCAGATGATGTGGCTGCCGCATCAGTACCAGTACCAGAACCACCAGCACCACCTTCAGGATTATCAGGATCATCGTTTAAAAACTTCATCACATCCTCTTCTTCTCTGCACGTTTCTTCAGGATTTGGCCTTTTCTCCCCCTGAGCAGCTAAAGCTGTAAGCACGTGCTTAAGCTGCTCACCCATAGAAAGAGACAATAACTTTAACTGAGCAATTTCCCGATCTTTTGCCTCATCCTGAGCTTTTAATCGAGCAAGTTCCTTTGTATGAGATTGATCTCTGGCAACCAATTCTTTACACAAATTTTTCAGTCCAGAAATCTCTTCAGCCTGCACCTTGTTTGTATGTTCTACTCTCTCAAATCGAGCTTGAAACAATGCAAGCTTCAAATCAACAGAAGAAATTGTGGAAGTAGTTGAAGACGTGGAAGCAGAACCAGTAGTTGACGGTCTTTTGATAGTTAACTTTCTGATTGGAGGTTGTTGTGAACTTTGAACATCAGCTGTTTTGGTGGTTGGTTGAATTGGGATAGAAGACGACATAGTCACCTTTTGCTTCTTGCTGGGAGGACATTGCCCAGATTTTCTCGCATCAGCAAGAAATGAACCAGGTTTCACTCCTTTATACCCAACAGCCACAGACTTAAAACGTTTGCCAGTAGCAACTGCAGGAGCCTTGCCTTTATCCACAGACTTTGACTTTGAAATAGGCTCCTCCATACTAGGAGTATAAGATGGATCATTTTCAGTATCATCAGCCTGTTTAGTTCTAGACTCAAAGACAGATGTATCTTGATTGTGAGATTTTAGATAAGCAATATGAGCCTTAGAACCTCTCCTTACAGGAACTTCTCTTGTATTGTGCAAGATGGTAACATATTCACCAGAGTCTGATTCAGTTTCTGACGAACTACCAATAACATCATCTGGAACAATCACCCGTTCAGTCTCATGGACAGCTGCAGAAGTAACTTGCTCTTGATTTTGTTGTTGCTGAACAGGTTCTTGCACAACAGGGTCTTGATTAGCCGGTTGCTCAATTTCATCTTCAACAATCACAGTTGGAAAGCCATTATCATCATAGTGTAGTTCATCATCAGAACTGTCATCATGTTTAGCAGCACCATTCTCAGGAGCTCTATAATCAGGATTAGCAAGATGACCAATCAGCCTTTTAGTTGGTGGAGCAACAGCATTTCCCTTTCGCTTGTAGTATACTGGAATCTTTCCAACAGCTACTCTATTCATGTGCTTCATATACCACTTGTAAAACACGTAATCGATCTTGCTAGTGCATTATTACATTCGGATTCGGACACACAAGGTAAATAATCTTCTTTATATTGATCACAGCTTGTAAACAGAGAGAACACTGAGTATTCAGGTTACACCATGTAAAACACACACTTAAGAAAGCTCAGACCTCACTCACACTCTCTAAATCAAACTGAAACCTATATATAGAGACTGATCCGGCGGACCAACTTACTAGCGTATTAGGTGGTCCGGCGTACCACCTGATCCGCCACTGATCCGCTGGATCTATAAAACACAAACATATAACTTTACATATTCAAAGTAACAAGACCTAGCACTAGACAACATAAAATGCTCTAACAAGTGATGGTGCGTAGTTTGTTAATCAGCCAATGGGATCTACAACTCCGGTGTTTTCAACTGCTACTACAAGTGCTTCTACTCATTCTACACCGGATGTAAATTTCAACTTTGAAGAAGGCTCAATTTCTTTTTCTCAGGCCAGTATCTTGCAAAGCGATTTATCTGATCAACAATCACAGATTGATGCCTTGAAGACTAAATCTGAAGTACAAGAGAAGATGATTACAATGCTGCGATTAGATAATGAAGATTCGAATCAGCGGGTTGTAACTCTCCAAAGTCGGGATGAAGTTAAAGATCAGGAGATTCTGAGATTGAAACGGGTTAGTCAGAACCAATCCAAGATGCTTCTAGAGATGAATGAGCAGTTAAAATTCTTGATGGAGAAGTTTAATGCTCAGGGGAATATTGGAGATGGCTCGGGCTGTAATGAAGATCCGTTGCGATTTCTGAACGATGATCCCGATCAGGATGATCTTGAAGGGAATGTTGGTGAAGGACTAGGCCCATCTGGAACTGCGGGTTCGGGTGCTGGAACATCATCTTCCCAGATGGAGAAAGACTCTAGAGAAGCTGTTAGATATTAATGCATGGTATTGTCTTTTTATTATATTTTTTGTAAATACATGACACTATACATGGTTTTTTTTCCATTTTAAAAGGTTATATATTTATCAAAATTAGAATTATAGGATAACAAAATGTACTAATATCCTAACACAATGCCTTTTTAAAAGTTCTTAATAAATGGTGTTTGGTGGTGTTTGGAATCCAATGAATGATATTTTTATTTTAGGATTGTCATATGTTTGCCCATATGACAATATATATATATATATATATATATATATATATATATATATATATATATATAATACATTTAAGTTTATGCTTTGTATTTTAACCCAACTATATATATATATATATATATATATATATATCTATAATACATTAATATATATATAAGAGAGAGAAAAAGAGAAGTGTTGAATTTTTAAGAGTGTACAAGAGAATAAAACATGATGTACAACTTTTTAAAGCACAAAATCTACATTTAGGTTGAAATGGTGTTGAGTTCGTATCTGCCAAAAGCAAGCGACTGGGTAACAAAGGGCGGTCCTCAGATCAAACCTCCCCAAATTATGTAATTCTGGCTTCCCGCTCATTAGACAATGACCCCTCCTTGATCCTTCTAGTATGATCTCAGAAGGCTTTCACTTTTTCTTTTACAGTCTCCTCCAAATCTAACCATAAAGCGGCAATTCAAATTTCAAAAATCCCTAGATCTTAAAAGTGAATACGTTGTCTCTCCTGTCTCTCAAGTTTCGGTTCATCTTCTCCGGTGTTCCATCTGGCTTTTTCAACCTATTGAGACAACCAAGCTCATTCAACTTGAAATCGGCATCATCATCGTTCGATCATCATCGTCGTTCCGGTTCCCTAGAGGTATGTACACTTTAGTCTTCCTTCGTAATTTTCAGGTGAACCCTAATTTCCTCTATTCACGTCTCTTCTCCCGTTCTTCTAATCCATTTATTATTGTAGATTTTGTTTAATTTAATCTTCCATGTGCACCTCGACTCATTTTTTAGCTACTTAAATTGAAACCACAGTATGTTCTTATCCTGGTCTTGCTTACCGATAAATTGAATTACATGCTTACCGATGTTGCTCTAAAGTTGTTAAATGTGCTATAGGTTGATTTTTATCATCTTGTTGTTGTATAATTTCTATTTTAGGTTCATTATCCTCTTCATGTTGTTGTTTGATTTTTGTTCCAGGTTTACAACTTGCATCAGGGTACTCGAAAAGGTGTGGTTCATTATCCTCTTGATTATTATGCTTCTCAAAATCAACATTTTGATCTGTCTTATACAAGTTGGATACCCTCGGTTCTCATTCGAACTATAAAACACCAACCACATATAATCTTCATAAGGATCCTAAAACTTTTAAGTTTATGCTTTTATTGAGGGTTGATAGTTATAAAGTTTTGAATTTAAATGATTTCACTGTTTTCCAATTGGATGTTTTACTTATGTGATTTTATTAAATCCTGCTAAGCTAACCCACTGGTGCACATGTTGTTCTTATGAGCGTGTTTATCGATTATGAAGGGTATTTCGGTTTCTTTGTGTGGATTTCTTTTTTGTTTTTACGAATTTTGATTGTTTAGGTTTGATGTTTTTAGTCATGGAGAAGTCATTGGATAAACTTGGTGATGTTAGGAGTAAGAATTTCTCAGAGACAATTGGTGGTATATCCCTTTCAGGTACGGTGATGGTAGCGTTTTAACGTGTTCAGGTTTGATTGATTGGGTTAGTTACATGATTTTGTTTTAGGTTTCCTGGTAATCTTCTGAAAAGGTAATTTAAAGAAGGTATTCGATTGCAGTGGTGAAGTAGGGAGCAATTACAACTCTGTTGATGCATGAACCTTGTGTGGCTGTTACTATTCGAATTGTCAAACAGACTGATTTGTCGGAGACATAAACTGGGGTCTGAAACCCAGCCGAACTCCAAATTCGGAGTTGTCCGAACCTTAGACGAACTACAAGTTCGGAGGGAGTTCGGACAGAGTTCGGAGGTGCCTAGTTCGGACAGAATGGAGAAGTATAAATAGTTTCGTCTTTGTATTTCTTTGGAAGTTTCTGTCCAGTGTCTTTCCAGATCAATGTGTTAAGAGGGGAGGTTCTGTCCAACCTCCCCCGGAGCTTAATCGTTGTATACTACTTCGGTTTATGTAATCATTCAACACGACATATGACAAAACTTCCGTCTCGATATTATCTACCATAGAATCGATCCGTATATGCTTTTTCAAGTGCTATCAGAGCTGTTGGCTCTTTCTATGGTCTAATTTCATCATTTTTCTTAATTTCGAGACGTTAAACCTTCAGTTAGGTGTAATTGGAGGTGTTTCTGTTTAATTTTTAATCAACCGAGTCTTCCTGAGTCATGTTTTTACCTAACAGAAGTATCTGGATGTTGAAATTCGATCAAATTCTAAATCTGGTGCGATTTTAAAAAATTTCCAGTGAAGTTCGGATAGAGTTCGGCCGAAGAACAGATCTGAAAAATAACCGCTCCGAACTCCAGGTTCGGACAGAGTTCGACCATGTTCAGACGTCCGAAGGTCAGGTTCGGAGGAGGTTTAGAAGATCAGGTTCGGAGGTAGTTCGGACAAGGTCCCAGCCAGGGGCTCTGCCCCTTGGACCCCACCAGGGGTTGCCGCCCCTTGGACCCAGCTTCTCAGGGGCGCTGCCCCCGAACCCCCGTTAGGTGGGAATTTTAAAGAAGCAGATAAGTTATCGAGTTTACTCTTGATTTGGAAGCTGTGGGGTGTTATGTTTGAAGAAAATCCAGATTCCGATACTTGTTATTAGTTAGTGATCGAACTTCAAGAAATGAGTTTGTGGGTAGTCATTGTTCTTGATGATGGACAGAGACTCAAGAACGCGTGTTTCTGATGATGGACAGAGTTTCGGAGACATGGTTATGATTACTTGGGGACATTTGTCAGAGATTATCTTTCTACACAAACTGAAGATTAAATGAGATTAAAGATTCCGTTGTGGGCCACTTAAGTTTATCATTCCACTACAAGAATGCGGGGTTGGAATCATAAGGAATTGAAGATTTTAATATGTCACTTATTTAGGGGAAATTGGGGATCCTATAACTTTCAAAGTTTCATAATTGAAAAAGTGAATATTCAAAAGCAATAAGTTCAGGGTTGATGGTGATTTTTGATCTTTGAGGAAAGGTAGTGTATTCTGATGTTCGTGCAAACCGATATGTCAAAGTTTTCGGTTATGGTTTGGAACTCTTTGTCATTTGCCCGATACTTTCTTGAGTTGTGAAGACTTGGTCAGATTCCAGTCTGCAACGAGATATACGTTTACCGGAGTAATATATTGGGATGGATTTCATGCTAAGGGGGAATTTCCGTGATTGAAGATGCTGATCGTATCTGTTTTCATAAATACCAGAATGTATTACAATTTGGTGAAGATTAAAGATTGTTGTCAATATGCAGTGATGTTCGGGTGTCTTTACAAATTCCGGATACGACTGATGAAGTGAACCATTATCATATATGCCGGTTCCAGTTGGATGGTTGTGCTTGAAGCTAGGGGAACTTTATTGGTTGTGGAGATTGTACAAGATGCGAACTATTTCCTACATGCCTGAAGTTCAGTCCAATGGGAGTTTGCTAAAAATCAAGATTCAAGATGTAGCAGACTGACTGATGATGATTGCTAGAAGAGCAATTTCTGGATTCGACAGTAACGTCCAAGGGGAAATTTGTTGATGCAAGAACCTTGGGTGGCAGTTACTGTTTAAATTGTCAAACAGACTGATTTGTCGGAGACATGAACTGGGGTTTGAAACCCAGCCGAACTCCAAGTTCGGAGTTGTCCGAACCTTGGACGAACTCAAAGTTCGGATTTGTCCGAACCTTGGACGAACTCCAAGTTCGGAGGGAGTTCGGACAGAGTTCGGAGGTGCCCAGTTCGGACAGAATGAAGAAGTATAAATAGTTTCGTCTTTGTATTTCTTTGGAAGTTCTAGCCCAGTGTCTTTCTAGATCAATGTGTTGAGAGGGGAGGTTCTATCCAACCTCCCCCGGAGCTTAATCGTTGTATACTCCTTCAGTTTATGTAATCGTTCACCACGATATATGACAAAACTTTCGTCTCGATATTATCTACCATAGAATCGATTCGTATATGCTTTTTGAAACTCGATTTCAGGTACATTACATCTTACTATACACATAACTTCAAATCTGAAACCGTGTGTTCTCTTAATCACGCCGGTTGCAGGAAGCTATCGGAATATTTGATTTCCAATGGACGAACATCACTCTCTGGTATGAAGTTTTCTCTTTTTGATCTTTAATGATGGAATTGTTGGGTTTTTTTATGGTATAATTTCACAGATTCGGTAATTCTTACGTGTTTAGGTTTAGAAGATACATTCAGATTTGAAAATCGAGAGGGTGTTGATTGATGTTGGAGATCGATGGTTGTGATGGTGGTTGAGGATTCATCATCTCCCAGGTTAGATTCTTAAGTTTTCATTATGTTTATGATTTCAGTTTCATGTCTTTGATTACCTAATTTCCTTTTCATATTTCTTTTGTGTGGTGACTGTAGAACTCTCACCCTCCTAAATGTGATTTCAGATTTGAATCTTGGGTTTAGATTTAGCTTAGTTAAGCACCATTGAGAGTGTTGTTATTAGCAATCAAGTATGTTTTTAAATTATATGTTTAGTTAAAAATCTGATTTATGTTTAAGTTGTGAAAATACAGCCCTCATCCATCCAGGCTTTTTAAATGCCATACTTTGGTGTATATTGGTTTCTAGGAAGCAGGTTTTTTATTGTTTGCTCTTTTATTCCAGTTCGTTTGGTTTCTTTGTCATTTCTTTTTGTTCATGTCACTTTTTTTGTGTTGTAGCCTCATAGTCTAATGTGATTTTGTTTTTGTGTTCACGTTCTAGCCCCTTACAAGGTATGTTATGTTTACTAAAATATTTGCAGCCCTCATTTAGGAAAATGGTGAAAAAGGGGTCAGAATTAGGATCTTAATGCCACCTTAGTATGAACACAAATATCTGGTGATCTTATCGTTGTTGGAGCTAAGGGAATCGGTGAAGATCTTTACAGTCTCTCTATTTGCAGTAGTGAATGCGGCGAATGAACAAATCATTGCAGCAAGAGCCATTTTTCCTATTAGAATGCCGTGGGTTATGGTAAGTGTCAATGACGATGAGGATCTTCTCTTCCAAAAAACCAGTCATATTTAATTAGTTCTCTTTAATTTTTTATGTTTCATATGGTCTAATTCACACAAAATCTGAAATGAAACACTTGTTATTTGAGAAGAAGGATTTAACATCCACTATTAAAGTTATTAATCAATCAACATTATATTTTATGAATTACCATTTTTTAAATATTTATGAAAAGCAAGAATCAACCTATAATGTACAGATATGCCATGTAGATTGCAAGGCCTTTGATGGGAATATTTTATTGGCTTTCTATTAGCTTAACAAAATTTGATCTAGATGACTATCTAGTGGACTGCTTAAGACCATCAGACATTGATAAACAGGTTTTTTAAATTAATTTTTTAGCCTGTTGATTGTGATTTCATCTAATATATTCTTCTTTTGGGTTTTTATTGCAGTCAGATGGACATGGGTTCATGTCTCTGCTTATTTGAGATGGTGTTCATGTTTAATTCATTGAATCAAGTATTTAAACGGGTGAAGGGGTTCATGATTATGTAAACGGGTCAAACGGGTCACTTGTAACAAAAGGATTTTATTAACCATAAGGGCTGGTGTATTTAAAACTTTCACATGTAATTATTCTCTAGAAATATTTATTGTGATTTCTTGGTTGATAATGTTCTGGTTCTTTGTAGAGGGAAGGAAGAATTTCTTCACATGCTGCGTTTTACTGGTTTGTAGGTGATGATGTCAAGAGCTTGGTATGGGACCTGCACAATTGTTTTTTACATGTTTATTTGATTGAAGTTTTTAGGTTTGTACATTCAAAATAAGCTTAAGTGGTACATCATTTTCTTAGTCAAAAAACCAATCTATTAAACAATTCTTTCCTTCTATATTTGCATCGGTGATTCAGTTTTTAGAGAATTCCAGTTACTTCATATTTGTAAGTTGATCTTTTCTATTTCTGCTTATCCTCTTCTAACAAGTTTCTGATTTACATATGAAAGAGCAATGGAGAAGGAGGTTGAAAGAAAAAATGGATGGATTTTTAAGCATATCTTTGCTGGGACTGCAACAGTTCTTGGATACAATATATTTGCATACTTAGGTATCCATTTTGGTACTAGAATTACTCATGAATTACAATATAACGTTTTTTGATCTTCATTGACACAAGAGTTTCATGATAACTGATTTATTAAGGTTTAATTTTTTTCTGTTATTGTGCTTGATAGAAAGGAGTTAGAGTATACCTGGTTGGCTTTTACACATATATTTCATTGCAATATTTTAGTTTTACTTCCTTTAAATCATCTTATCAAGTTGAATATACCACTCATTCAATAATCAATATGTTGCAGACTTTTGAAGTTTAGATTGTTTATTTTGAGCTACCAATAAAATCAAACTCACTCTTCTTTCTTCTATGCGCCAGGTATGAATTTTCTCTACCAGATTTTGAATTTTCTTCTCGATTAAGGTCTTAACCACCTGGTATGAATATGTTTCTTTGTTATGTCTTATAGTTCTGATTAATTTAATTGCTCTTTATAATACCGAGTTAAACATTCAAGAGTTTGGTATGGTTTACGCAAATTTGAATTTAGTAAAGAAATACGTAATCGTCCAACCTTTTTAACCTCTTGAACGTATAGTTTGATTTTAATTTTGTATTTTGACTTTAATAGCATAATAACATATTTCAGGTTGATGACTAGGTCAATGGCTACCTTTTTCTTTAAAATTTGCAGATTAAAATCAAGATTTGAAACCATTCTAGGATCCCTTTATCATTAAAATTTACCGATTAGACTCCTCATGACCAAGTTGTATTAATCCTTGTTATTTAATGACAGGTCAATCCACAGGTCTATTCATATAGATGGATAACACTTTTATTTGAACTAAGAATTTAGTTTTGTGCTCATTCTTCACCAAATTGTAAGTTTCAATGTAATTGACATCTGGAGCCCAATGTTAAATCTTTTTTTAGTCAACTATGAGTACACCAAGTTATGTTACATTTAATCTTTTCTCTATCATTTGCCTAGGTATATATTTCAGATAGGAACTGGCCATAAAAAAGGCAAAAGATAATTAAGAAAGGTAATACTAGATCATGGGTATTAAAGAAAAAGGAGAAAAGGTGTCACTTGTGAGCCTCTTATAAATACTATTATTAGATGTATTGCAATCACCCTTGACTTCATAACTGCTGGTCCCATAAGCCTCTTATTATTTCCTATTTATAGTAGCTGTATTAGTACGTTGTGAATTTACTGTTTTTATCAAGCAAATATATTAAAAACCGTTGATAAATGCTACTCATTTATGTCAATAATACATCATTTGACATTGGCTATTAATCTCGATTGGAACTATAGCAGATAAAACTAAACTTTATGTGCAAATCCCTTTATACCCATTTCAAATAAGACAAGAGCACAATTACGTTTAAATTAACAAAGCATGTAACCATCAAATCAATTCGTTTATTTGATGCTCAGTTGGTATACAAGTCCCTTTTAGATAAAATTCCATTTAACTTTTTTATAGAGAAAAAACTCAGATTTTGAATCAGTGATTGAAATGTTTAGGTAATTGAAGGATGGATTAGCGTTGCTAGCAATGGCTGTAAGATTGTAGTTAGGCTTTTGGAGCCTCTTAAGGAACAGTTTCCCATCATTTCATATTTTTTGTTTTTCAGGTAAGTTGATTTTTGTTCCACTACTTTTATAAGACTATCGAAGGTCCTGCTGATGTTGACTTGCTTAACCTGTAAAATATCAGTCTTTTATTATGGCTATTTTTTAGTATGCCACTCCTTGTCTGAAGTTGAGACGTCCCTACAAAAGGATGAATACTATATTGAAATGTCACCATCTCACTTTGACTTTACTTTGCATTAATGTTTACATGTGTACCCTGTAAATTTCAGTTTGCTTTCTGCTTTTTTCACATATTTGTCATGTGGGTGTAGGTTGACTAGAGTGGTGGGTAGTTATCTTTTTCCTACATTGTAATTTGATCAAGATAAATAAAATTTATAAGTTTTCACTTTTTATATTTTTAAACTATTTCCTTTAATTATCTTTTGAATTTATGTGATTTGATCAAGAAAGAGTATATATTTGTCAAATATAAAGATAAAGTCCCATCAATATTGTATTTGTACATGTTTTAATAAAATTAATTATCGAATTATTTATATTTTTTCTAATTGATAGGATATTTGTTAATGGAAAAGTCATTATAAGAGCACAAGATGGTGAAGATTCTATGAAGTTAAGAGTTAAGCACCACCCATAATAGGTTTGTGTAATTTGATATGGTGTTATTAGCCGTTCTAAAAAGAATAATATAAAGGTTATTAAGAATTTGTTAAGGTGTTTGCCAACGTGAGAGAAGAAACTTTTGAATCTTAATTGAAGGTTTTGAGTTTAAATTCAGACATTTTAATTTAGTTCCGAGCTTAAAAATTACGAACATAAAATCACAATATATAACATTATCAAGATTATAAAACTATAAAATAGTAAGAAAATGTGAGTAATGGGGTGAAAACCTGAATGTGGAGGCTAATGGTTTTATTCATGAGTGGGTCAAGCTAGATATGAGAATTAAACAACAATGATAATCTTATTTAATTCTTGGGCGAGACAATAGCTGTAAATTGAATTTGCGCCTAAAATTGAAGGTTCAGTATTGTCCTTTAAAGGTTTGGAGTTTTCACATGATATAGATAGAATACATAGTGCTATGAATGAGAAAATTTAAAGGCGTATAATACAAAATATCACTAGAAGATTGATAAACTGATAGAAAACAAGTATTCATTGGTTGATGAACTTACACCATAGGATATCAAATTGGGCGCAGATAAATCCATCATTTTATAATTGGGTACAACCATTACATCGATATATCAAATTTCGCCTTAGTTATATTTTGGTAAAATATTTTTATTTTTGACCGATGGAGATTAAAATATTAGATAGAATAGAATATATACATAATGAAAGAATGTTGACATATAAATGCGTGATTACAAACAAGTATTGATAAAATCGATGTTGACATATAAATTCAAATATTTTTATTTTTGACCAGTGTTCGTTGTTATTTATTTGAGTTTTAGAAGGTTAGGTAAATTAATTCTATGATACGAATGAGAAAACTAATAGACGTACAATGAAATATATATCACGAGAGAAATGATAAAGTAACAAAAAACAAGCACCGCGTTTGTTGTTGTCACCGTCGACACGCATATACCACTTTGTAAATTGTCATTGGGAAGGATCCTGCTAACACGAAGTAACGTGCGAACAAAAGACGAATAACACGCTATAAACTGTCGCCGCCGCAAGGCGTGAGCACACGGCTAGTATATATATATATATATATACATATATATATAGGGAGAGGATCATTTGAAAATTAATTGGTTTTGAGAACTTTTGAGAACCATTCTAAACCACTAGTTTATATATATGAACCCGCCCCCCCCTGAATTATAGTGGTCCCCACCTAAAATAAGTGGTTGAGGTTTGGTTTTCAAATGTTCTAAAAATAAAAAGTTCTCTTTTGAACCTAACCATATATATATATATATATATATATATATATATATATATATATAAAGAGAGAGAGAGAGAATAAAGTTCAAATACAAAGGGTTTTTTCCGTGCAAAGCGTGCGAAGGGAGGAGAGTGGGACACATGTTATTCCAAGTTTTACACGGAGGGGCTTATCCGTGATTTAAACATATGTTTTAAATGGGAGAATATTTGCGTGATTTTTAAACTGCGCGTTCTATTCTAGATTTTTTTTGCGGCATTTAATTATTTGCGTTATTACTTGCCTAAGTTATAACATTACCCCTTTTGCGTTATTTTGCGTTTTTTTTTAAGTGTTATTTTGTGCACTGTAATAGACGAAGAACTACAAATTGCATTTAGATAGGGTTTGATAAAAGCAAACTAAAATACAAAGAACATACAAAGCATAAATTAAACTACTTATATATTGGCATAAAAGACTTCTTTAAATCGGGCAGCCGCTTGAAGGGCTCCGATTAGGTTGGTAATCGTTTGCACCTGTTCTATGTCAGTTTTGTTCATGTCTGACATGAATAAAATTACGAAATCACGAACATCACTATTCTCCAAGATAAATAGATTTTTTTTATTTCATTTCTTTCTTCGATCGTCTTTCGTATAGTGTCGAAGGTTTTGTTGAGAACGTCTACCATGTGTTTTTCCTTCTGATATTCGATCATTATCTCCATCTTCAACTTCCTTTTTATGAATAAATATTCAGCAGATGGGGTAGATGGTGGTGAAGATGAGGAAGCCATTTGTACGGGTTTTTTTTTGGACGGTTTCTGGATATATGTGTTTTCTTTGAGCACTTGCAGAGGGTTGCATTATTTTTTCGAAGCGAACCAAGTGCCTATTTTATAGAGGGGGAGGGGTCGGGAGTTATGATTGATATTCTGAGTAGATGGAAGGAAGCAAGGTATATGGGTAGTTGCGTATGTTTAATTATAGTTATGTGTAATAAAGAATTGAATACGTGTTTTTAATTTATTATATTTTCTTTCCGGCTGTTCGATTTCTCTCCACTTATTGGTATAAGTATTTTATATTTTTACAAGTTAGACACGATTTATTTCAGCAATTTACTATCTTCCTTTCCCCTTATACATCTTCAATGGCATCATCTCTATCGAACTACATTTTCACAAAATGTCCTAAAGTGATAAAGTGCTGGAGGAACTCTACAACAGAGAAGAAACGAAAGGCTGCATCATGCATAATTCGTTCGGAATAATGGTGGGTCTCACCTGAATAGCATCGAAACTCATACTTGGATGCTTGACGAGTTTGTTGATCATCCTCCCAGTGAGATACAGATTGTTGCTACGGAGTACATTATGGGTAAACGACAGTTGAAGCAGGAGATTCATGAAATGCTTCATAGGTTGATGGATAGCACTACGAACAAAATGAAAGATCAAAAGGATTCCGTGGAAGAGATGAAGATGTTTCATACATTTCTTCTCTTTTTTGTAGTTTAAACTGATCCTTTTTTAATAGATGCATAATTTTCAAGATTACCTTTGCATTTTATTTTTGCAGTTAGTAAAATCTAATTATAAATATTAGTTACAATAACATATGTAGGGTTTTTTTTTTTTAAATTATGCTTTAATTGTCTTGTGTGATAAAAGGTTTCCTTTGTCCAGAGTGATGGGGACATTGACTATGATGTTATCCATCACATTCAAGCTGGGTGGTATAGGTGGAGGGGTACTTCGGGTGTCTTGTGCGATAAAAGGTTTCCTGAGAAATTAAAGAGAAAATTTTATAGGGTGGCAATTCGTCCGGATTTATTGTATGGCACCAAGTGTTGGGCAATTAAGAAAACTCGGGAGCGGAAGTTGGAGACTGTCGAGATGAGGATGCTTAGGTGGACGTGTGGCTACACGAGGTTGGATCGGATTCGAGATGAGGTTTTTAGAGGTAAACTAGGGGTAGCACGTATTTATGATAAAGTTGGGGAGGGGAGATTGAGATGGTTCGGACATGTCAAGAGGAGACCATTGACAGCTCCGGTAAGGACCATGGAGAGCCTCACAGTTGAGGGAAAGAGGAATAGAGGTAGACCTAAATTGACGTGGGAGGAGCAGATTAGGCATGATTTGTTAGACTTGCACCTTCTTGAGGACATGGTCAGTGATAGGAATGTTTGGAGACGTAGAATTAAGGTTAGGGATTTTTAGGTTTGTGTGATTACTTGTATCCCTATTTCATGCACATGTTATTGCTTACCTAGCTAAATGTTGGGCTACACATTTGAGGCATGAACATTAGATGTAGGCTTACTTGTTAATGGGCTTAGGTATTCACGATTGGGCTTACAAGATGTTTACGACTTGGGATTTCTTGCACCGGATTTCTTATGAGTTTATGATTGGGCTTAGGGTTAATGTAAAGGGTAGTATATAAACCCAAGTTGTTTATGTTTCGAGTAGTTGTTGGTTTACGATTTTGGTGCTTATCTCTTGTAATATTCAATCGTAATCATCATTCCAAGAAAGTGTGTTCTTCATTCAAGATTTGATCTTTTGTTTATCATCTACATCAAATCTATTTTATCTACTTTCTCTTGAATCAATCACACACAAGGTTTCCGCACTTGTTTGAGATCAAAATATCGTGAACGGTTGTTGAT
>JBCNJP010000027.1:71893785-71934549 GCA_039602395.1 Deinandra increscens subsp. villosa
ACTAACTGTCTTGTGTGGTGTATTTGTGCTTTGTTCCCCTTCATGCCTAGACTTTTTCACTACATCACGAAATGTTATTTATTGTCTTCCTATGTTTCTCATCGTTTAGTCGTGCTTGGTTTTTTGTATGTGTCTAATTTCAATATTTGTAGCACATTGTTATTGGTATGTGTGTTTTTCAAGCCGGGGGTCTCTCTGGGTGCAGCCTCTTTATACCTTGGGGTAAAGGTAAGGTTTGTCATCCTCCAACCCTCCCTAGACCCTACCCTTTGGGTGGGATTTTACTAGGTATGTTGTTGTTGTTGTTTATGCATTAATTGTCTGTTTTTCTGGTCGTTGCCTGTAAAGGCTAAAATAATGCAAGGAGAAACAAACAATTAATGCTTATTTTTCGAAACACACAATATATAATGAAAACCTTTTGTCAGATGGTTTTCAAATTTACGCATTTAGTTTTTCTGGTCTATGATGTTGAGACGTTTGCGTTATTTTTAACCTGTATGTGTGATAATGTTAATGTTTGTGAGAAACAATTAACCTGCTTGAAAGTTTTGTCAGATTAAACAATTGCGTGATTAAATTGCTGCATGATTAAAGAAGCACATTACTTTTTATTGACATCAATTGCGTGAATATCATGAGTTTTTTATGCTGACACGCTAATTTGAATTTTTTTTTGTGAAAAGACAAGGGTACCCTTTTTATTAAGTTTGATGAACTGTACAACTTTTTTTCCGACGCATATCAAACCTATCCATTAGATCGTTTTTATTGTTCTCAATCGGCGGCTGAGATCCCTTCGCACGCTTCATATAATTTTGTCCTTTTGTACAATAACTTCCCCATATATATATATATATATATATATATATATATATATATATATATATATATAGATTCGTGTTATCCTACATCCACCAAAAACATTACATCCATTGCGGATTGATGTGGGGCGTCCATTAAGATCATCCAACAATCAAGATCTATGGTGTTTTCGCCTATGGCGTTTTTGGGGAAAAAAACACCATAGGCGAAAACACCATAGATCCTGGCTGTTCGATGATCTTGATGGACGCCCCAGATCAATCCGTAGTGGATATAGTGTTTTTGGTGGATGTATTTTACCCTGAACCTATATATATATATATATATATATATATATATATATGTTGGGTGTCTTAAAGGCTCTTTAACAATGTTGGCACAATTTGATTTAAACAAAATAAATAAGTTGCGGAAAGTAAATCAAATTGGAAGACAACAATTCATAAAAGGGTTATTCTGTATATCTCAAATGTAAATAATGGTTTACACGAGTTTATAGTATAACTATGTATCAACAGAATTAACTTTTCTATGGGAGTGATGTTATGATTGCTTTGAGAAGATATTGAATTATATGCTTGATGTCTTACTTTGTTTGGTGAAGTCAGCTTGCTATTTATAGGCAGATGTGGCAAGTTGTATTTGGATAAGGTGGTTGAGGACAGTTGATGTTGGTGTGTGTCAGAGTGTATAGAGATAAATTGATCATATTCAATTTATCTCTTTTTCAACTGTCTTCAACTGTCTTTTTGATTAATGTCAAGTTGACATTCATTTTGCTTGTTCTTCACACAAAGATAAAAGTTCGTCTTCTCCTAATATTTATCTTCTGATAATCCAGAACTCCTTCTGGACTTTTCTTTGATGAGTGTTGATGCTTCCCATTATAAGCATTCTACAGAAATGAGGATTTCTGTAGATTTTAATCTATACAGAACTACTTTGAAATTTCCGAAGTAGTTCTGTATGAATACAGAAATCATGCAGAAATCCATAATTCATACACACTTTTGTATCCTTTCTCTTCTAAGGATGTGTCTTATATTTTCTTCTAATAATTGACTGTTTTTTGTTACAATTACATTGTGTTCTAATAATCTCCCCCTAAGCAGTTGAAGAAAATAAATAAAAAGAGAAAGTAAAGTAAGCATAGATCATTCTCGTTGATCTCTTCAAGGAATATGAAAGAAGTATTGTCTATCAAAATATAAGGATTTATAAGTCTAGTCTGATTTTTACCCTACCAGTGAGTGAGTTAATTTCAAATTTGTACTCTGTAGTACATTCTTCTAGTAGGGTTTATAGACAGTTCTTTCCTTTATAAGTGCATCAATTTCTGACTTGATGATTTCCTTGGTGCTGCTGTTGTTGGTCTTGCATTTCTCTAAAATGAATAGGAAGAATTCAAAGGCCAGATTTGTATACTTATGTTTTTCTTTTAGCGTGAAGATCCTTCTTTCTTCAGAGAGTTCTCTAAAGCACATACCAGAAATTGGGCTGAGAGATATTGTACCGGATCCTCTCCATGAGACTTCAGGAGGGACAGTCTCATTTGGTTTTTTTAAGAACAGCAGAGGGATGTTGGATTCTTTTTCTAATCGACATCCACCTGTGCTTATCTTTTGAACATCCTTTTACCGGCTTCAGTTACTTGGTATAAGGCAGTGCTTACCCTTTCTGTTTTTGAGGGTTGATTTGAGAAGTACCTTATGAATGACACCAACTGTATTTGGTTAAATTGCTATAGGTCTTTATCAGTGAATTCCCTGAAGCTTCCATCTTTTGTCTTTACTGTGTAATAGTTGAAGTGGTCTACCCAAAGGTGTTTTGTTAAAGGTTGTGCCTTGATTTTTATGAGCTCGTTGATCGAAGGCATTGTGTAGTTTGGATCTTCCTCCACTGGTATTCCGGTCGACCTGTCAAAAGCTTTTCTTGATAGAGGGCTCATTGTGGGCCTGTCTTCTTTACTCTTGAGCAGTTTCTCTTGTAGTTCTCTAACTTCTTCCCAGATGACTTTTTGCATATTTTGCTTTTCAAAGTAATCGTCTTCAAAGGCTGATCCAGATATGAAGGATCCAGCTAATGAGGATGATTGTATTTGAGTCTGCTTAACTGGGGTTTTCTTTGTTGTTTCGGTGGAGAGAGGTTGAGAGAAAGTTGTTTTCTGGGCAGTTTTCGTTGGTGGCTTTGGTGAAGAAGGAGGTGGAGGAGGTGGCATTCCTTCATAAGCTTGAGTTGAAGGTTTGCACTTCTTTGAGTTCTTTCTCTTGAGTTGTTCCGTTTCATCTTCTTATTCACTTGGATTACTGCTTTGAAGTTTTGTCTTCTTCATTGGCAGTTCAATAGAGATTGTGATTAGCTTTCTTTTCTCATTTGTTCCTTTTAGTTTTTGTTCAGTTCTTCTTTCCAGGCTATTAGCTCTTCTACTAGAGTGTTTAGCTGATTGGTGTTCTGAGCTTTGTTTCTTGCCACCTTCATGAGCTTTTCTGAGTTTGAGTGCTTGAGTTTCCCTAGCTCATGAAGGTCAATTTTCTGATCCCTTTTGTAGTTAAATATTTTCTCTCTAATTGATTGAGAGAACTCTAAGAGATCAGATTTGAGTAGGATACTGGGTAAACTTGGAGTTGGATCAACAGAGGATTTTCTCCTTCGAACATACCAGTTGACAACACATGTCCAGCAGTTTTACTAACATTTTCTCTATTGAGAGTTTTGTTAGTGCCTAGAATACCAGAAATATCTGATGCTCCTTGGTCTTCCACATTCATTGTCCTTATCCTGAATGATTCCGACTCATGTGTTGCTTGATAATTCTTTTCAGAAATCTCATGTGTTGAATCCTCAGGGAACCAATCCCTATGGGTTCTTTCCAAGTTTCCTGGACTCATTGATTCTCCACTTGTTGGTGCTTGCTGATGACTCTCAAAATCATCAAACAGGCTGGGCTTGGTGGCTATTTTAGGAATGTGGATCTGAGTTGGTGAGTTTGGTGGGCTAAAGTTGAAGTTTTTGTAGGCTGAGGTGGTGGATTTTGATATAGGAGAGTCAGGTGAATTTCTTTTTAGATTGACTGATTCAGAAAAGTGAGATGTTTGTGGGATGTGTTTTGGGGTAGGTTGTTCAGGTTCAGATGAATTATGTTCTTGTAGTTCTATTCCTTCTTTATATTTCATCAGAACAGGGGAACCATCTGGTATATTTAAAAGTAGTGACATAGGTACAGAGGATATAGAGTGAGTTGTACCTGATTCAATCTTTTTTAGAATTTTCAGAGTGGTTGACCTATGCTTAGCTCCCTTCATGGCCAACGATCCTTCCTGACATTTTTTTGAAGATGAGTAGAGAAAGAAATCTCATAAATGGAATGTGGGCAGTTTCTTTCTCTTCCTTTTGTTTATCTTCAATTCCTTTCACTAGACTCCTCCACAGCATAGCTCCATAATCTAATTTTTATTCTGAATTATAGCGACCATTATGGAGTATACTGATTCATTAGCCTGATCTGATGAGCCGACTTTAGCAGTTAGGCTGTAGATGAAAGTGTGCATCATCAGTTTCCACTTTCTCTCTAGCTGGTTGATTTTTATACCTGAGATTGTGGTAAAGCTTCTTCCTTTGTTCAACGAATTGATGGTCTTGAGAATTTCTGATTTAGTTGGGGATGAGCAGGGTCTTCTGGTGCTCTGAGGTTGGTAACCTGTCTGAAATCTTCTTCCGAAAACTGTAGAGTTGTTGTGGATCGATCTTCGGTTTTGATTAGTGCTTCAAGCTATACCTTTTTAGGTACAGTTTCAGTTTTTACTCGTATTGTTGACCAGACATTCATAAGAGCCTCTTTGGTGATTTCTTCATCTTTAGTGAGAGCTGTCATGAGAGGAGAATACCTCAATGCTTCTATGATGATCTGAACATCGCTTGAGTAAGCCGATGGATTTAGATATGGTCGCATATTGTTCTGCTCTATGTTGAATGTTTTGAATGGGGAGATTTGGGAGGATGAAGCCATTTTTTATTGTTCAAAAGAAATGCTTTGCTTAGTGAGGATTGGGGTATTATGAACGGTCTTTTGATTTTGGGAATGAGTGAGGATTTTTAATAGTATGAGAGAGATTCTAGGGTTTTAACCGCTCTTTTTCACGGATTGGATAAACTGGGTGGTGAAACGGATATGCGTTGGATCATTGATTTTCCTCGTAACTGAAAAAGTTGCCATTCTTATTTATTGGGAGCATTTGACATCTTCATTGTCGTTTGGGATTGCTTGATGAAGAATTGTTTTGATCCCTATTCTCAGGTTGAGATCGAATGTGTTTTCCTTTCAACAGTTCTAGTTTTTTTTTTGAAGCTTCAGTTTTTTTTCCGAAGCTTTTCAGTGTTTCCCCCTCCTTTTTTTATAATTTTTGTTTTATTCTAGCATTCAAGCTTCTGTACAAAACTACTTCGGAATTTCCGGAGTTGTTCTGTATGACCAAAAAAATTTATTTTAAAGATACAAAATCACTAGAAGAGATGTTTTAGCTTAGCACAACTTTGAGCATTTCTTGAATTAATCCCAAAAGATCCAGTTCTAACAATTTTAGCAACAACTTCTTAACAAGATACCTAATACAGAACTTATTTAAACTTTAAGTTTAAGTGATAGCATGTAGTTCTATAGGTACAGGGTAAGATGATTCTGGTGGGTACAGGAGGATGTGCTCTGGCTTCAAGTTGGAGAGGAATGTTGTTGTGAGAGATGGATCTCAGGTTCTTATCATCTTCCTCTATAATGTCATTTGGAAGTCCAGTTATATGGAGACCAAGAAACCTTTGGGAGGGTAGGAGTTGGGTGTGATATTCACGAGGGATTCCTTCCCATTGCTTAGCCTGGTAAATTATATTCCTTACGAAACAAGGATACAGAATAACTCTCTTTTCTACGGGTAGATAGCAGTTCTTTTTCATGTTCTGTAGAAGATAGTGAGAGAAGTTCATGTTAAGACCGTGAATCAGAGCATGCATGACCATTTGAGTATCATGGTCAGCAAGATGATGATTATTGACCTTGGATGAGAAGCAGAGTTGAATTTGAGTGAAGAAGAACTGCCAGATGGGGGGAAGATGGAATCTATTGGCATGTTCTTCGAGAAATTCTCCATTATACCCAATATCAATAAAGGTTTCAATAACTTGGGCCCTGTTGAAGTGAGTGGCTCCATTTTTGTCATTCAAACTAAGAGCAGAGTGAATGGAGTCCTCAGTGACTTCAAAGGTAAGATGGTTCACTTGTGTTCTTATGGGGCTTCCTAGTAGACTGGGTCAGATCTTGCATTCACCCAAAATTCCCTCAGAAATTCGTATCTGAAGTGAGTGTTTTGAGTGAGTGCAAGGCCAATGGTGCAGGTTTGCAGAAACCTCATCATTCTGGTAAAGGTCAGCTGATGGTTAGATATGTGAAGGCACAGATTGTGAGTTTGGTGTAGAGGGATTTCAAAGGCTTGTCTATCTAATAGAGCTCGAAGGTCCATTTTCTGATGAGGGTTTGAATGAAGATTGGATTTGTTTGGATGAGTACATGGATGAGTTGGGAGAGATATCCATCTATTTGTAATCGAGGAAGAGTTCAGAAGTCTGGAGATTTTTCAGTGGGACTTTTGTGTTTTGTCGGCTGCTTAAACTCCTAACAGAGGTTGTTGGGATGATTTGTGAGGGGGAATTAACTCCTTTTTTCATCATTCTCCTAGTTAGAGCTATTATTACCCCTTTTGGATGCCGTAACTCACAAAATTGTTTCCCGATATGCCTATTGCCTTTTAAATGTGTGATTTGATGGGCATCATTTTGCCTCAGGAGAGAAAGTCAACCCTTTTTAAAGAATTACGGATGCTCCTTATTTAATGGAAAGATAAAAAAACAGAAAAGAAAGAAATGTCAAAAGGAAAGGACTCCCCCTAGATATGTGCACGAAGGGAAATTCTTCTTGCACATGGAGGAGAGCCTCCCTTTTATTTTGTTTTTGGAACCCATTTGTTTTTGGATTTTTTGTTTAGTATATTGGTGACTTCTTTCTTTTTATTTTCAAGTGCATTTATTTTATGTTGAAGTGTCTTCCAATTAGTTTTACCATTTCATTCCACATGCAGTGCTTGTAAATGGTACTTTCCCTAAAATTTCAAGATTTTGACTTGAAGAGCTGGATGACTCAGATCTGGCTTTCTTAGAGTCATCTGGGTTGGATTTGTTTTGATTCAGAGTTTCATGAACTGGACTTTTGTTTTTGAAATTGGTGTTCAGTGTTGACTCATTTTGACTGCTACTTTTTACAAAGACAGTCTTGGAACTTTTAGTTCCTTGTATATACCCGATTCCTTGTCTATAATTTCTTGGTGTGTTTGTCATTTTTTCAAGCTGATCATGGGCATTTATGAGACCATTTATTTTAAAATAAATTGTCTCATAAATGCCCATGATCAGCTTGAAAAAATGACAAACACACCAAGAAATTATGGACAAGGAATCGGGCATTTATGAGACCATTTGTTTGTTTCCACATGTAGTCTTTGTTATAGAATTGCACGTTCAGTCTCATAGTGATCAATTTTGGCTTTATTGCTCAAGTTTTGTGTTTCTAGTTGCCTTAATCTTAACAATTCTTTTTCTCTATCCTCTTTTAGTTGATGAAGTTCAGAAATGAGAGAGTTAATTCCTTCTTTAAAAGTTTTAAACTTGTTTTCATTTAAGACATGTTTTTCTCTATCCTCTTTATAGTTGATTGACATGTTATTGAATTGAAAGATTAGATCACTGTGAGATAAGCTTACCTGCTTTTCATGAGAGATTTCAGATAGATCAGTTGTGTTATAATTACGTGTGCACCCATAATCACTTAATTCGTTACATAGTCCGCATAGCTTGCCTTGTTGTGTTTGGGCCAACATAAAGCCCAAAACTCCTAAATCATAGATGTTTCATGCACAAACAATGACCATAAGGCACTAAAAAAAATAAATAGCCAATGCTCATAGATAATAAGTATTGCATAAACATGTTCAAGGAAAGGCAAGATTGTATGCAATCATATTCACGAACTATATCAAGTTCACATGTGATTAGATTACAATTTCACATGCAGCGAAATATCTAAGTTCCCAAGTAAATCATTATCAAGTTCACAAGTAGTGGAACACCAGATTCCCAAGTAATAGGTATTAAATTTCTATGTAATCATGTTGCAAGTAATTATACACTCCAAATAATCAAATTTGTATCTAATGGAACATCGAATTCATATGAAATTATGGAACAACCAAGCTTGTTTGTAACTGAATATCGAAATCATGATAATATCATTGTAGTATAACCAAGTATGTAAATGAATATATTGAAATCATAATCATAAAAATAATCAAACATGAAATCATAGATCAAGTAGTAGTACTATAACGGTTTTGACACATACTAAGGACTCCTTTTGTAAAGCAACTTATTGTGCTTTTATTCCAGCCAACGAATCAGATGTGTAAATGAGTACTAAATTTATAGAAAATCAAATCTTTAGAATTCTCATGTTTTATAGAAAGATTTGGTTTCAACCAAACAAACTCCACGTTTAGGTGGGTAATGGGTTGATCAGGCAAGTCCTCGGTCCGACTCCTAGTCCCACTTTCCAAAATACCATCAGTGCTTATATATAGGGTGTACCGCAGCTAACCCACCACACCTTTGGTATTCTAGAGGTGTACTAGTCACCTATCGATACTACCGTTCTAGTTAATACATGTATTGTGTATGTGTGTGATTGTGAAAGAAATCAAAGGTTCAAATAACATAAGGTAGAATTACTTATGGACATGAAATATTAGACATAAGAAATTCATGTTTTAGACACCTAAGCTATAGTCTAGGTCACAATGTCTAATAACCTAATTCCCTTTAGCCATGGCTCTAATACCAATCTGTCACACCCCAACCGACGGCGGAAACGTCGGGGCATGATGATTTTCCATAAGCACATGACACTATTTAAAGTTTCATTATTTAGTAATATCCAATTCCAAAATCATTCATAGAATACAAATAACATAAACATATAAATTAGTTCTCGATTAAATTAACTAGGTCCAAAAGCATCATATGTTTGACGTCAATCATGAAGGCTTGATTCTCAATAACCTGAAAAAAACGCAAAGGGGTCAACTGTAGGTCCTGAAATCTCCCAAACACACGATATACTAATCAAACACGAGTGCGGAATCCTCGTATAAGATCGATTCAAGAAGAAAAGTAGAAGAATAGACTAGATCTAGTGAAAAGATGAAGTCTTTGAATGAAGAACACTACTTTCTTGAAGCTTTGAATGGCTGATCGGAAACACCAAAGGGAACCGAAATCGTGAACACTATAACTCAAAGCTTACCTTAATCGTGAACATGAGGTGGTTTTTATACCACCTCTTACAAGGCCTTGGGCCAATCATAAACTCTAACTAGCCCAATCATAAACCCAAGCCCATGCCCAATCTAATAGTAAACTAGCCTAAACATAATAAAACTAGCCTACTAATCTAATTAAACCCTCTAAGCCCAGCCCAACTTATTTAATATTACAAGCCTCATAATCTAGCCTCTACAATCTTCCCCTAGGCTTGTGATATTAAATGTCTTCGATCTTTGAAAATCTTCTTCTTGACTGGCTGGCAAAGACGGTGATGAAGATTCTTTCCGCAGAAATCTTCAATAGGTTTCATGACGGGCACTTGGGACTTCCTCTTGATCAGCATCAGCTCGAACTTCTTGAATTTGAACAAGCAATGAGATGGAGGATTCTCAATGACTTGCTTCTTTTGAAAGAACTGGTTCTTGCTGAATCTTCGGTAACTGTCTTGAATCTCCAAAAATTAGAGGGTAAATTTTGAAAACCTCCTAACTTTGGAGAACTTGATTGTTGATTTTCAAACTTCATGATCTCTGACTGCTCTCTGTATCATTTTTTTTTTAAAGAATTGAATTGAGATCTTCAGCTTCCCCTAAACTTGTGGGCATTTTCTTTGAAAAACTTTTGACATTTTTGGATACTTGTAAAGACACCAACAACTTCCCTTGAACAGTTGCTTTTCAGATGGAAGTCTTGACCGGCTGGTTCTTTAACTTTGAGCAGCAGCAACTTCTTTCTATCATCAACCTGTCTGACACACATTTGAAAAAAAAAATATACTCCACCAGACATTTGATGACTGGTCTTTGGGTTAGAAGGTAATTATCATCAGTTCAGATGATTCAAATTAATATTATTTTAACCAAAAACCCTAATATAGATTACGGGTTTTCTTATAAAACTTCCCCTGAACCCAAGACCTTTAAAGACTTCCCCTTAGCTGATAACTTCCCCTCAGCTAAGGACTTCTCCTGAGATAATACATATTATCTTCGAGTTCCCTTCAGATACTATGTATTATGGAAGTCTTTTCATTAGATAATAAGTATCATCCTCGAGTTCCCTTCGGATAATACTTATTATCCTCCCTCCTTCCCCTAAAAATTTGTCAAGATCTGACGGAGGAAATCTTTTCCATTAGATAATAAGTATCATCCTCGAGTTCCCTTCGGATAATACTTATTATCCCATACTCCTTCCCCTAAAAATTTGGCAAGATCTGCCGGGGGCATATGGTCATGCATTAAAACCCTTGAAAAACATATTTTGACTTCTCAAATCAACCTGGCCAAGACAAAAACACACCAAAAAGAACTTAACGACTCACACACTAAAGATAAAAATAAACAACTACTTACCAATATAGAACATGAGAAAGTTTTTAAGGGATCAAACCGTATGAATCTGACTGAGGAACCCTTTTCAGCTTCAGTTACTCGACTAGTCCAGGTGATTGCCGGTATGTTTGTCCGCTTTAAACTCAAACCCGTTTAATCCCAACCGAATGCGTCATGCTTAATATAGTACAATATTACCGTCATGTTTAATTGTCCCCACACCCAAGCGTACACAGCAAAACCTACCCAACCTCAGAGTTTATTGAGGATTCACAAACCCCCAACTTGAGGAACCATGCAACACCGTAATGACTACCACTTATTTCATTAACCATCAGTTGGTGATCAGGTCGGCCGCTAAGCACGCAAAGAAGACCAACTGAGTGATTATTTATTCTCTTTTCTTTTTCATTTTCTTTTTCTTTTCTTTTTCTTTTTCCTTTCTTTTTCATTTTCTTTTGCTCTGTGGTGTTGTCAAGATAGCATAAACACAGCGTGTGAGAGAGTGAATACTAGGTATAATTACCACTCTCAACCCGTTTTTGTCGGGACTCCGTCTTTTAAACCATGCAACCTAGGATGGGAAGCTAAACATATATATCTTTTAAGTTCACTGCACTTTCATTGGAGGTCATAAGTTTAGGTCGAGCCTACCGAGCATATCACCGTGGAGCTTGCCTTTCACTTCCGCCTTACGCGTGTCAGCCATCTCCAACCCGAACATTCATTTTACTTCCCCTAAACTTCTCAAAAACAAGAAACAATTAAAAATTGAAAAGCACACTATTTTTGAGGGGTCAACATTTTCATCTTCTTTACATTTCTTCCCCTTGCTTTTTGATTTTTAATGTCACAATTTTGTGAGCATCATCATTTTTTTTTTTTTAACAAAATAAAACACACAAACACACAAACAAATTAAATGACTTTACACACATCTGGCCAAGCTAACTTTCAAAGTATTGATTTGAAAATTTTTAGAAAATAGGGTTTCATGACATGCACACTTCATTGCATTTTGAAGTCAAACACTTAATCAATCAATTGAAAATTTTAGGAAATTTGGTTTGACTCAAAACACCCTTTGCCGCTTCATTCACACAACCAAGTTAAGAACAGTACCTTTCGTGCTGATTTTGACATTTTACCTCTCAAAGAGACATACCTTTCATTGTATAGATATCTTGACATGACATGAAGATACGTCTCCTAAACTGTGCCTGGAACAATCACTTACCAACAAACAACTTAATACAAAAAAATGTTAGTGATAATCCTCCTTGATCGTTCCTGCACACAGTGAGAGATTAGTTAGCTAATAGTACCCAGGCCATTGTTTTTCTGGGTACTCCTGAGGAATCAATGAATGAAATTTCTTTTAAAAACATTCCTTTTGAAAGATCAGGAAGTTGGGATGATTCGGTTGTAGCTGCCTTGACTTTTGGCTTCCAAATTCCAGGTGATTTAACATTTGTTTTAGTCACTTTTGGAGTTGTGACTTTAGGTATTTCAACCTTCTTCGTTTTAGTTTCATTTTTCAAAACAGTTTTTGTTTTAGTCACCTTTGGAGCTGTGACTTTAGGTATTTCAACCTTCTTCGTTTTAGATTCATTTTTTAAAACAGTTTTAGTTACCTTGTGAGGGGTAACTATGGGTTTATCAAATTTTGATTGCTTTGAAAAAGGTTTCTTCACCTGTTTCTGAAAACTTTGGTAACTTGGAAAGCTGTTGTTTTGATTTAAAGATTTTCTTTCAGCTTTGGCAGCACCCCAATGTTGATCAGAAGGTTTAACCTTAGGAGTAATAGTCTTCATTGCCTTAGGTTTCTGCACCATCATCGGCTTAGACTCAACTGACTCCTGAGATGAAACCCTTTGACTTTGCGGATAGTAGGGTTCATAGTGGCGATAAAGACAGTTTCTAGCAATATGACCAGCAATGCCACAATTAAAGCAAGTCTGCTTCTTTGGATAGAAGTCAGACGTGTACCCATTTGTCTTTGGTGGCATATATGGAGCTGGTTTGCCTTGTGCCTGCTTCTTTGCTTTGTCTGCAACTCGAGGTTTGACTTTCTGCTGGTTTGTCGAAGCCTGTGTTGAACCTGTCCTCATCGTCTTTGTGCTCTCTGGATTCTTTGACGTTGAAGCACCATTCTTGCAATTACAACGGCAACTGCATGATCCTACTGAAGACATGGGAGACACAGTTACTCCCTTGAGTTTTTCATTCTTTACTCCAGCTGTTGACTTCATACTCGGATGCTTAATGGTGATCTTTGGCTTCTCATCTTTAGCTTCACTGATCACTCCATCAGTTAGTCCCTTGAACTTGGAGGAGAAGGATGGTAAGTCATACCCAACATCTGGTTCTTGGTCAAACATAGATCCAGATGTCATAAAGATCTTCCCCTCAGGCCGTGTTGTCAAGATCACCTTTTCCCTTTTGACTTCGTCAACAACTTTCAAGCATGGGGTTTCAATTTTAGGGTATGGTTTCAACTCTACCCCAACATCATCAGACTTGGAATTATGACATCTGTTATACTCCTGGCACTCAGCATCATCTCTTGATACGTCCTCTATTCTCCCTTCACCATATGTCATGTTTGCCTCGTTGTCTATTTCCTCTTGAGTCAATGGTGTAGTTCCAACCAAGACACTATCAATAGGAGGAGCAGCTTCTTTATAATCTGACTTGGTTCGTTCAACTTGATCCTCACTAAGAAGTATTCCTATAATGTCTCTGGGAACTGGTGGAGGAATAATGTTGTTTGCAGCCAAGGCCTTATCAGTCTTTTCTGATCCAAATCCAGGTGTGTGTTTCCCAACTTGACCAGTCACAACAGCATGTGACAATTCTTTTCCAGCATCGAGCATTCGCTGATTTCTTTCCTGATTGCAATCAAACTTGACTTGCAGCTCATCAAATTTTTGTTGCAGTTCATTTAGTTTCTGTGTAAGCTCAGATATCTCAATCCTAGCCCGATCATGTAAGATAGTCTTCTCCGTTGCTAGCTTCCGATATTTCTCAATGTCTAGTTTCTGAGCTTTTACCTTCTCCTCATTCTTTTCCCATCTACCCTTAAAAGAACTCCTCTCGCATTTTATCTCAAATAATTCTAATTGATAATTTTTACAAATTTGCCTAAGTCCAGGAATTATACGAGCACAAGTAGGATTGGGGCATATCTCAGTATTGTCAATTTCAGCTTCAAAATCATCCTTGTTCTCAACCGAACTCATTTTCTTTCTTTAGATATGCAGCTTCTGAAAATCTTGAATAATCTGCAAAAACGGCAAAAACGGCAAAAGTACTATTCAAAGAATAGTGTCAAAAACTTAAAACTGAAAAACGGAGGCCTTCGGAGTGGAATTTGGGGGTCCAAATGAGCTCCCCTGGACGTTAGTCTAGGGTAATTCTGGGGCTTGATGTCACGAACGTCGTGTTAAAATTTGAGCTTCTAACTCCAAACGAGTCAAAAGTTACGCCTGTTTCCGTGAAAGTGTGAAAAAGAGACTTTTTGCCGCAAAAGAGTTTCCGATCGTAAACACTGTTTCCGATCGTAAACGTGATTCCGATCGTAAACACCTTCAATCGCAAACACCTTCAGTCGTAAACAATGATTCCGATCCCTCCAGTCGTAAACTCCGATTCCGGTTGAACAAATCGTAAACGCGATTCCGATCAAGAAAAATCGTAAACTCTTGATTCCGACTAAGTACAGTCGTAAACACCAAATTCCGGATCGTAAACACTTAAAAATCCCAGCTTGATGTCGTAAACGCCAAACCGCTGAAGAACACCAAGAACACCAAGAACACCAAGTCGTAAACCTTCAAAATCACCCAGAAACTGATCGTAAACACCTAGATCAGCAGCAGATCTGATCGTAAACACAGAAAACAGCCTCGGAACCTTCAAAAACTCGAACCCTTTCCAGAAAAAGCTTGAATCTAATACCGTGAGAACCTCGAATCTGTGATTCTTGGCTCTGATACCAATTGTAGGTCCTGAAATCTCCCAAACACACGATATACTAATCAAACACGAGTGCGGAATCCTCGTATAAGATCGATTCAAGAAGAAAAGTAGAAGAATAGACTAGATCTAGTGAAAAGATGAAGTCTTTGAATGAAGAACACTACTTTCTTGAAGCTTTGAATGGCTGATCGGAAACACCAAAGGGAACCGAAATCGTGAACACTATAACTCAAAGCTTACCTTAATCGTGAACATGAGGTGGTTTTTATACCACCTCTTACAAGGCCTTGGGCCAATCATAAACTCTAACTAGCCCAATCATAAACCCAAGCCCATGCCCAATCTAATAGTAAACTAGCCTAAACATAATAAAACTAGCCTACTAATCTAATTAAACCCTCTAAGCCCAGCCCAACTTATTTAATATTACAAGCCTCATAATCTAGCCTCTACATCAACTATCTACATAGTTGGTGAGTCATAGGTGTAATAGAACACAGTTTGAGAAAAACATTTGATATGGTTTTGCATAGTCGTACTGTTAAACTAAATGTGCAAGTTTACTCTAATTACACACGTATTCGTCACCCCATACAAAATGATTTTCAATTCCCTCAAAGGAATCTCTACGATTATGATGTTCAGTTTCCTCAAAGAAACCTCTACGATTAAGATGCACATGAGACTTACAAGTGTTCAATTTCCTCAAAGGAATCTCATCGATTGCTCATGAGGCTTACCAGTACAGGTCTCTAGAATATGGTATAATGTTGATAAATACAAGCAATTTATTTAACAGTACTTGATTTGCATAGATAATAAATGAATGAAAAGGGTTTTCACAAAGTCATACCTGAATAAACATTTACATATTCATCACATAAACAGGATGCCTGATTGATGGTTCGAAAACCAACAATCGGTACCAAAGTTTGTCCACGTGTTCAATCCATCTTAAGGAACGTCTACATATCTCGAGCGGTTCCTCTCAGGAATCTCAGCGTTGGGACGACGTTCAGTCCCTCGCAAGAACCTCAACGTCATCATGTTCAGTTCTTCGCAAGGAACCTCACGGTTGATGCTCCAGAGCTTTAAGCATAAAGTTTTCACAAATAGCTTACAATATCAAGCATTGTAAAATATATAATCACATGATATCACACAAATGCATACAAGTAAATTTATTCAACAGTATTTGACTTTGCATAAAAAATATGAATGTTTGAATGATTAAAGTTTCGTAATGATTCATAATGATAAGCATGATAAATAATATGATTAACTTGAACATAAAGTATTGATAAATGAAAGTGTTTATGCTTGTTTTTACCCCAAAATGGTTTGGAAAATTTAAGGGAAAAGGGGCTATGAACTCACCTTAGATTGCATAGCGAGATAAACGTCTAATCCAGAATAAGCATACAGTCGTAAGAGTGTGTCTAACATGCTAATGATGCGTCCTAAATAATATTAATTTAATAATTATGTCGTTTAGTTCGGCAGGTGCATCAAATTTTACCATGACACAAATGATGTTCAATTCATTTAACGGCTATTCCCAAAATAATAATAAAAATCATTTATCTAAATTAACAAGTATTCTTTTAATGAGAGAATTGTTTTAACGTACGTTTATATTTTCCTCAAAAATACGTATGATTAGAATGTGTGTAAAATATACATTTCACAAATATATGTTACCGTCTAATTTCCCAACAAAGTACGGATTTGATCAGCCGAACATTATTAGATTTTTTTTAGAGAAATAAACATATATTTATACGGCTGTTAACGATCAACGGAAAGATTTTTATAATGTTTAATGTGAATAATGTTTAGAAACCCCCGTTTGATCGACGTGTACGATATTCAACGCATTGGGATAAGCTTTAACGTGTTCTAGAACAATTTTGGGTAAGTTATATGTAGGGAGTGAAATGGACTGAAACAGGAATTTAGAAAAATAAAATAAAAACTGTTGGTCGCAGGGTTAGAACCCTAGACTCAACAGTTGCGTGACAAAGACTTAACCACTAGGGTAGAGCATGCTTTTGGTATAAATCCATTTCGAAAACTATTTGAATAAAGGTTTACTGTGGATCATCTTCATCCCACAACCCTAAATGTTTCGACCTCCATTTCCAACCAGAGGTCTTCATGAATGCAACAGAAGCATGCCATAAGTGATATATGAACGAGGTTGAGGTTACAGTTTATACCTATGATTGAAACGAAAGTAGAGACTCGATGGACGGCGATGATCTTTACGTACGACACAAATCCGACACCCGTGATTAATCCGTGATGTTCCTTGCTGGTGATGTGCTTGCTTGATGATAGTAGGGGTCAAACACGGTGGCTAGACGACGGTATAGTAGCTTCACGATGGTCGGTGAGTGGTGAACGGTGGTGACAAAAAACGGACTAAAACATGATGGACGGTGCTCGGTTTTCTCCATCGTTTCTCCGAATGTTTTGAGGAGATGGTACTCGTTTCAAGCTGGGTTATGAGAGGGGTGGGGACTCTATCATGACCGTAATGATTTGGAGTGTACATATATAACCAATAATTGATCATCACCATTGAAGTGTACGTAACGGGTGATTGAAGAAAATGTCGATCGTAACCGCTAACGATTGATGTCCTGCATGCGACGGTTTCTGTTTTTATTCAATTACGATTACAATACTTTAAAACCAACGTTAGCATACTGACACATTATACCCTCAAGTTTGGAAAAGTTCATACCACCCCCCTCAAGTTTATAATTTAAACTTATTTGAACCCTAAATCATATAATTATTATAAAACTTGTGACACAAAGTTTAATCTACATTTAAACTCATAAGATATCATTTTTTTAGATGTACGACAACACGTTTTCCTAAAATGTCATTAATGTTATAAAATTTTTATACAATACCATTGACGTTACTCATAATTAAAAAAAATATATATATATATATATATATATATATATAATTTTTATAAAAAAAACTATTTGTATTAAAACACGCACGCATTTAATATATAACGAGAATAGTAATTCAAAATCATTCAGTCACTCTTATAAAAATAGATTTACAATTTATTTCAGTCTTTCTTATTTAAATAAAGATTGTTAAAAGAAATTACCCAAGTTTATTGAAACGAGTCAGGTTACCATTACGGATATTTGGCGGATGTCATAGTATCCCCTACTTAAAGGAATTTCGTCCTCGAAATTGATTACGAAAAGTCTTCAGTAAATGGCAAGGATATAGTTTTGATTGCTTGGATAGATTTAAATATGATGGTTTGGGTCAATCATTGTTGAATTTAAAGGGTACGAGGGGCGTGAAAATGGATTAGACGTCTTCAAGTGATTACTACCCACACAAAAGAATTGACGTGAAAATATATGGGTGAGGGTGAACGAAAATAAAGAACTCACTCGCTGATAAGATTATAAAAATCTATCAATGCTAAGTTTCAATTCAAAGATGAGCGTATTACATAGAAGTGAAACAGTGTCAAACATGCGCAAAAGATTTCACTAGATATGACGTTCCTCTAACATTGGTCAAGGTCAACAAACATAACACAAAATTCTAGTGACTTGCATAACGCTACTCGTGATAACATGACATGAACACTTATATATAGGATGTACTAGCGGCGTATCCACCATGCCCTTATCATATCGCATTCGTTTCGTTATCTTATATCAACCTAGGTTCTATGCCATAACGCAAAACAAGACTTACCATGATTCCCATGCACCGAGTCTTATAATTATGTGTGCACCCGTAATCACTTAATTCGTTACATAGTCCGCATAGCTTGCCTTGTTGTGTTTGGGCCAACATAAAGCTCAAAACTCCTACATCATAGATGTTTCATGCACAAACAATGACCATAAGGCACTAAAAAAAATATAGCCAATGCTCATAGATAATAAGTATTGCATAAACATGTTCAAGGAAAGGCAAGATTGTATGCAATCATATTCACGAACTATATCAAGTTCACATGTGATTAGATTACAATTTCACATGCAGCGAAATATCTAAGTTCCCAAGTAAATGATTATCAAGTTCACAACTAGTGGAACATCAGATTCCCAAGTAATAGGTATTAAATTTCTATGTAATCATGTTGCAAGTAATTATACACTCCAAATAATCAAATTTGTATCTAATGGAACATCGAATTCATATGAAATTATGGAACAACCAAGCTTGTTTGTAACTGAATATCGAAATCATGATAATATAATTGTAGTATAACCAAGTATGTAAATGAATATATTGAAATCATAATCATAAATAAAATCAAACATGAAATCATAGATCAAGTAGTAGTACTATAACGGTTTTGACACATACTAAGGACTCCTTTTGTAAAGCAACTTATTGTGCTTTTATTCCAGCAAACGAATCTGATGTGTAAATGAGTACTAAATTTATAGAAAATCAAATCTTTAGAATTGTCATGTTTTATAGAAAGATTTGGTTTCAACCAAACAAACTCCACGTTTAGGTGGGTAATGGGTTGATCAGGCAAGTCCTCGGTCCGACTCCTAGTCCCACTTTCCAAGATATCATCAGTGCTTATATAGAGGGTGTACCGCAGCTAACCCACCACACCTTTGGTATTCTAGAGGTGTACTAGTCACCTATCGATACTACCATTCCAGTTAATACATGTATTGTGTATGTGTGTGATTGTGAAAGAAATCAAAGGTTCAAATAACATAAGGTAGAATTACTTATGGACATGAAATATTAGACATAAGAAATTCATGTTTTAGACACCAAAGCTATAGTCTAGGTCACCATGTCTAATAACCTAATTCCCTTTAGCCATGGCTCTAATACCAATCTGTCACACCCCAACCGACGGCGGAAACGTCGGGGCATGATGATTATCCATAAGCACATGACACTATTTAAAGTTTCATTATTTAATAATATCCAATTCCAAAATCATTCATAGAATACAAATAACATAAACATATAAATTAGTTCTCGATTAAATTAACTAGGTCCAAAAGCATCATATGTTTGACGTCAATCATGAAGGCTTGATTCTCAATAACCTGAAAAAAACGCAAAGGGGTCAACTATCTACATAGTTGGTGAGTCATAGGTGTAATAGAACACAGTTTGAGAAAAAACATTTGATATGGTTTTGCATAGTCGTACTGTTAAACTAAATGTGCAAGTTTACTCTAATTACACACGTATTCGTCACCCCATACAAAATGATGTTCAATTCCCTCAAAGGAATCTCTACGATTATGATGTTCAGTTTCCTCAAAGAAACCTCTACGATTAAGATGCTCATGAGACTTACAAGTGTTCAATTCCCTCAAAACCAACATTGAAACTGGCACTTCCTCTTCAGCAGACCCCACCATGACTGATACTAATGCTACCACGAATGTGACTAACACCACCCCTGTTGAAGCCTCTTCTCCTCAAAAGGTATCTCAACCTCCGTCTCCTCTGATCCAAAAGAGGAAGAAAAGATGTGCTAAACCAAACAAACATGCCCCAACGATGGATGAAGAAGGAAGTGATGCTGCTCCCAAAAAACCTAGAAAATCACCAGTCACACGCTCAACAGCTAAGTCTTCTCCCGCCATTGAAACTTTTTCCGAAAACCTTGATAATGAAACCACTAAAAGAACACCATCTCCAGTGTCTGATGATGGAAACACCCTTATCATGTCTCCACCTAGCTTAGCTCACTTGATCAGTTCCACAGTTGCAGAATTTATGCAATCACCTTGCCCCACCATTGGTCTGACAAGCACACCATCTCCCATTGTTTTACCTTCTGAGGGTAACACCACCACATTTGCTACTCAAACAATGGTACTATCTTCTGTTATTACCACTACCCTTGTGGCAACTCAACTTTATCCAAGTGGCTCTTCAAGCTTTACCACCTTTGTCTTTCCCAGCTTTTCGGACTCAATGTGGATCCAAAACGAAGCACGCCTAATCGCAGCCCGTAACAAATCCACGATTGGTCCGGGAGATATTAAGCGATCAGAGGAAATTCCGATTCCTGAATTTGCAGCTCATGTTGTATCAGCTTATGCAAACAACAATGTTATTATCCCCGAGCTATATAACAGGTGGATAAAAGCAGAATTTCAATTGCAAACCCTGAATGCTAAACTTGCCACACTTTCCCAATCGGATATGTTGGAGAAAAACCAGGTGCTTCAGAAAGAAAACCAAGAGCTGACCCGATCCTTCTCTGCTGTTTCTGCTCGTTTATCGGATGTGGAAAAATCCTTGAGCCATTCCAGAACCATGATAGAAAGTCTTGAGAAACAAAAACAGGACCAATTTTCTGAGTATTCATCAGAATTGAAGAAAAGAGATGATAAGCTTGAAGACATGGCCCTTCAACTTCAACAATCAAAGACCGGTATCGCATATTTACATTTTCCTTACTTCTAATATCACTTTTTTCCTTGTTTTTATGGGTTTTATATTCCTTTCAGAACATGATACTGTCACATCCATGCTTGATGCTGAAACGCAGAAGTTGAAGGAACTCAAAAGAGTTTTTGCAGAAGAGAAGAAATGGCTGATTGGTGAAGGTATCCCTGAAGTGGCAAAGAGGATCTTAAAAGGCCCAACTTTAAAGACAGCAATTGCTACAGCGATCAATGCTATGAACGCATGTGGGTATAATGAAGGAGTGAGGTCAGGGCTTTTCCACGCAGCCATAAACCCACAAATTTCTGCAGAAGCCTGCCAAGGTTTTGATCCTAACACCAGTAAGAAACTTCATGAAGCCAATGTCTCATTTCAGAAACTGTAATTTCTATTTGTTGAAGCTTGCAAGACCCTTTATGATGCCCCGTTGGATGTGATTAAGGAAACTTTGGCGACTGACTCATCCAACCTGCCTCCACCATGATTTCCTCAGGTAACTTTTTCCATATCAAACTCCCTCCTTTTGAACAATGAACAATTTGCTCCACCTGCGAGTGGACTTTCCTTTTGATTGCCCATATGTGTACGGCTTTTATCTTTCAAACAACTTTTACTTTTACGCACTTTTCATGACATATGGTATGTTTTGTTTTAACTTTGGAATGGAATATTATGACTTTATTATATCATTATACTAAATATACCTTGTATTTTCTTGTTCTCATGTGTATGAATTACGTTATTAAACTTAAGTGGTCACATGCGTCCATGTTCCTTAACTATAATTATACACATGTACCTGAACTTAGCAATTAGTAATGTGTAATTACTTTTTCGGTCTTATAGACCACTTCCGGTGTCATAAGAGCAGCCTTAGCCTCTTTAATGATTTTCCCAGAATTTGTTGGGTAGCACATAACTACTTCTTATGACCCCATAGGTCGCATCTTTACAAGGATGCTTTTTATACATTTTCCTTAATTTTTTGGATAGTGCATGACTACCTCTTTTGACCTCATAGGCCGCATCTTTACAAGGATGCTAGTTATTGATCAATTTGATTTCACAACTATTTTTAGATACATGATAACCAACCATATTTTAGTCCTTTGGACTTTAGTTTATTATATACAAACTCAGCATATTATCTTTCTTTCTTTCTTTTTTTTTTAAAAAACATTAATTGCCCATAGCAACGAAACTTTTATACTAATATAGGAACACATCCATTTTCTCATCTTTATTTTTTTACAACCTTCTTTTCAAGGAAAAACTACAAATAATATCTTTTCAAATGTATGCCATTCCATGGTCTTACCAGCACATTGCCGTTTCCATCCTCCAACACATAAGATCCCTTGCCTAAAA
Source organism: Deinandra increscens subsp. villosa (assembly GCA_039602395.1). NCBI lineage: Eukaryota > Viridiplantae > Streptophyta > Magnoliopsida > Asterales > Asteraceae > Deinandra > Deinandra increscens. The sequence goes on from JBCNJP010000027.1 coordinate 71,916,150, forward strand.
CTTCTGCTATTTTGTATGGACCTTCCCATTGTGCAACTAACTTTCCTTTTGGTTCCATCCAACTAACATCATTGTTGCGCAGAACTAGATCCCCCTCTTTACATTGGTAAATTTTGACATGGGCATTATAATATTTCTCCATTTCTGACTTATACATACTCTCTCTTATGGATGCCATCTCTCTCCTTTCTTCCAATGAGTAGGTAATCCCACTTCCGCTGGAATGACAGCCTCAGTCCCATATGTCAAACTGAATGGAGTTTCTCCGTTGCTTGTTTTGGGCATGGTATCGTGTGCCCATAACACATGTGATAACTCGTCCACCTAGCCACCTCCAGCTTTTTCCAAACGTACCTTAATTCCTTCAACCAAACTTCTATTAACTCTTTCAACCCGCCCATTGGCCTGTGGATATGCCACAGACGCAAAAACTTGTACTATTCTCAACTCCTCACACCAGCTCCGAAAGGGATCATCCGCAAATTGTTTTCCATTATCCGAGACAATGTATAAGGGTAAACCAAGTCGACAAATAATATACTCCCATACAAATTTTTCACATGCTGCCCCGTAATGCTCGCAACCGCCTTTGCCTCTGCCCACTTTGTAAAGTAATCAACAGCTACAATAAGAAATTTGACTCGTCACGCTGCTTCCGGAAATGGTCCTACAATGTCTATTCCCCACTTCTGAAAAGGCCATGCTGTTGAAATAGGAACAAGCTCATGTTTGGCTTTTAAACTTACTAGAGCATGTCTCTGGCAACTGTCACACTTTCGAAGTTATTCTGTAACAAATTTATGTATACCAGGCCAATAATATCCAAGTACTACCAACTTGTTGACAATCATGCGAGGACCCATGTGATTCCCACAAATCCCACTATGCACTTCCTGTACCACCCTTCTTGCCTCTTCTTTAGTTAAACACCTTAAAAGCGGTCCAAGGTACGTTTTTCGATACAAGATCCCATTCTGCAACTGATATTGTAAAGCATTTACACGAATCTTCCTTGCTTCTTCCCTTTCTTCCGGCAAATATCCTTCTTCCAAATATTTCCAAATTGGCCAGAACCAAACTTCTTCATTGATAGACACAGCTACCACTTGTTTAATCAGAACCGATGGTTCTTCCAAGACTTCTACTCTTATCTCTTTAGCCAAATGCTGGAATAAAGTGGATGCGAGCTTACTAAGTACATCTGCTTTCTTATTCTTTCCCCTTGATATATGTTCCACCTCGCATGTTACAAAAGTACGCATTAACTCTTTCACTTGCGATAAATAAAGAGCCATCATGGCACTCTTTGCCTCATAATCTCCCTTGATATGATTTGCCACTAGCAGCGAATCCACGTGTGATTTTACATCTGTAGCACCCATCCTCTTGGCTAATCTTAAACCTGCCACTCAAATATACAACTTTTATCTTTAGCTTACCCCGTCCTTTTCCTTTTGACATATCTCTATTTTTTATACATACTTTATTTTTAGAAAAAATCATTTAGTTAAGTAAAATAATAAACCTGCCAATAATGCCTCATATTCCGCCTCATTATTAGATACATTAAAATCGAATTTAAGCGCATATGTCAACTCATCCCCATCCGGACTTATTAACAATAGTCCTGTTAAACACATGAATTATGTCTTATTTCGCAACAGAGTACGGATTTGATCAGCCGAACATTATTAGATTTTTTTTAGAGAAATAAACATATATTTATATGGTTGTTAACGATCAACGGAAAGATTTTTATAGTGTTTAATGTGAATAATGTTTAGAAACCCCCTTTTGATCGACGTGTACGATATTCAACGCATTGGGATAAGCTTTAACGTGTTCTAGAACAATTTTGGGTAAGTTATATGTAGGGAGTGAAATGGACTGAAACAGGAATTTAGAAAAAAAAAATAAAAATTGTTGGTCGCAGGGTTAGAACCCTAGACTCAACAATTGCGTGACAAAGACTTAACCACTAGGGTAGAGCATGCTTTTGGTATAAATCCATTTCGAAAACTATTTGAATAAAGGTTTACTGTGGATCATCTTCATCCCACAACCCTAAATGTTTCGACCTCCATTTCCAACCAGAGGTCTTCATGAATGCAACAGAGGCATGCCATAAGTGATATATGAATGAGGTTGAGGTTACAGTTTATACCTATGATCGAAACGAACGTAGAGACTCGATGGACGGCGATGATATTTACATACGACACAAATCTGACACCCGTGATTAATCTGTGATGTTCCTTGAAGGTGATGTGCTTGCTTGATGATAGTATGGGTCAAACACGGTGGCTAGACGACGATATAGTAGCTTCACGATGGTCGGTGAGTGGTGAACGGTGGTGACAGAAACAGACTAAAACATGATGGACGGTGCTCGGTTTTCTCCACCGTTTCTCCGAAGGTTTTAAGGAGATGGTACTCGGTTCAAGCTGGGTTATGAGAGGGGCAGGGACTCTATCATGACCGTAATGATTTGGAGTGTACATATATAACCGATGATTGATAATCATCATTGAAGTGTACGTAACCGGCGATTGAAGAAAACGTTGATCGTAACCGCTAACGATTGATGTCCTGCATGCGATGATTTCTGTTTTTAATCAATTAATTACAATACTTTAAAACCAACGTTAGCATACTGACACATTATACCCTCAAGTTTGGAAAAGTTCATACCCCCCCCCCCCTCAAGTTTATAATTTAAATTTATTTTAACCCTAAATCATATGATTATTATACAACTTGTGACACAATGTTTAATCTACATTTAAACTCATAAGATATCATTTTTTAGATGTACGACAACACGTTTTCATAAAATGTCATTAATGTTATAAAATATACAATACCATTGACGTTACTCATAATTTAAATATATATATATATATATATATATATATATATATATAGGGTAAGGATCATGTGAAAACAACTTTTATTGCGAAAACACGAAAACAAATATTAAAACCTCTAAAACTTTTTCATACGTTAATATTTTTTTTTAAAAAATTGCACCAAAATCCTTAAAAATATGTTATCTTTAGTTCTGGAAAAAATTAAAAAAAAAAATATTTTTTTTTAAAAAATTATTATTGCACCTGTGCAATATTTTTTTTACTATTATTGCACATATGCAATAATATTAAAACCTTTTATAACTTTTTCATATGTTAAAATTTTTTATAAAAACTTGCACTATAAATCTTATAATTCTGCTATCTTTAATTCTGGAGAAAATTAAAAAAAATTCGACGTTTTTTTAAATTTTTTTATTATTGCACATGTGCAATAAAAAGTTATTATTGCACATGTGCAATAATATTAAAACCTCTATAACTTTTTCATACGTTAATATTTTTGATAAAAAATTGTACCATAGATCTTATAATTCTGTTATCTTTAATTCTGGATTTTTTTTTTAAAAAAAATTAATGTTTTTTGTTAATATTGCACATGTGTAATATAATTAATACGTATTATTGCACATGTGCAATAATAAAAAAAATCACGAAATTTTATATGTTAAATTTTTTTTCCCAGAATTAAAGGTGACGTAATTTTAAGACTTTTGGTGCAAATTTTTTAAAAAATTATTAACGTATGAGGAAGTTATATAGGTTTTAATATTTGTTTTCGTGTTTTCGCAATAACATCTTGTTTTTATTTGATCATTCCCCTATATATCTATTACTATATATAATACATATTGCCCTAAAGGGCATTTTCGTCATGAAAAATGCTGAATCCTTAAGACGCGTACAAGGGTTCATGCGGAGTGTACAAATGTTTGAAGCATCAATTTTAAACCCTCAAATATAAAAACACTTAAAAGTATGAAAAAGGATGAGGTTAATAAAGTAAATCACGCTTCTTCTGTAATAACGGGTTGCAGCTTTAACCATCCTCGATCCAACAAACCCAGCCGCCTTCGTATACCCCGCTTCTCCAGCCTTTCTCCCCTTCGATTGGGCAACCCTTCATTGCTCTTCTTCTCTTCTTCAACCACGCTTTCTTTTGTAATGATCTCTGATTCTTTCTCGCTCGATTGGCCAGCGGTTGTATTGAGATTTCAAATCGGAGGACGCTATAAATGCAGAGCACTCGCCATTTGGTTTAACCTTCGGAGGAAATCCAAACATATTAGGGCATGTCTTCTTGGCTTCTACATCAACAAAATTCATTGCCGCTCACATCAGCTCACCAGTTGGAATGTAGCTAATTTAAGTTCATTCCACTTTTTACAGTTTGTCACTTCGCTAATTCGATTTCCCCTGCTTCATCTTCATCGTTGAACACTAGAAAGAGTTTCATCCTACAACTGCTGAGGTAAACCCTAGCTCATATTCTTTTTGGTATTTTGGTGGTAATATTATGAAGCATAATATGGTGGTAATTATGTCTTATTACATTGTTGTCTTCTGCATGATAAAACAACTGAGGATGGAAATGCTTAGAACCAGCCTCTAATTCCAGATTATATGGACTTCACAGTGGCTTATTTTCCCAACTATGCTTCCACCGCTTATTACTATGGAGGTACTTTGATAGAGATCCATATATAGATTCATTGGTTCTTTTGTTATTCAGTCATATGTTTCGTTGGTTGAGGTGAACAAGCTGACATCAATCATTAGAAATAGCATCTTTGTAATTCCCATTATACATTCCTTTATTTCCTTTTTTTGTATGAAATCCAGAGAGGTACACTAGAGAGGTACACTTGCTGAGAAGCTGATGCGGAGGTCATAAAAAAATAGTCAGCATCTCAGGTGCTTAATTGCTACTTGAAGTCACATAATCTCTCTGCTTAATGTGATTTTGGAATTGATATTGGTCTATTTAGCTTTGATGTATATCTTGGTATGTTTGATTTTTAGGTTTGAGTTAAACAATAAACCATGATCAACATCACACGGTGCTATTAATATAGTGACATTGTTTAAGTTCTGCCTTATAAGCCCATTGTCAAGTTTGTCTTTGTAAAATTCTCTATGAAATTGCTCATGCTTTTGAAAGTTACATCCTTGGAGAAATTGTCAATAACAACTCCAATTTTTTTTTAAAAAAAGAAAAGAAAGTCAAAATGTACAAAAATGAAAGTAAAAAAGTGTTTCTAAAATATTAGAAACATGAAATGAAGTGGACCTAATTGTTTCATGATCTAATTAGATTAACTGGATTGGTTTGTTTTGTACAATTAACCTATCCAACTATGTAACTTACACATTGATGCAGATTTTTGGTGCGTGTAATGAATGTTTGTTGTTTTCTTCATTAAAATATATGTAATATATCTAAATTCATTTAGTATTTGTTCTGTTTTGATGTGTAGGTACTGGACTTGGACTGAAGATTTATGATCTTCTTGTGATATTTTACAATGGTTAATTGAGGTTATAGTCCTATTTGTTAAAATTTCTATGCCATATGATAGGTTTTACAACAAAAGCAATTTATTATCTACTTAAAAATGATATCTTTTTCCAAGAAACAATGCGTTGAAGATTGCCTGGATCATATTTAGTGTTTTTATCGACTTCTTTTACCTTTCGTCTTGTGATTTTGAAAGTTTTGTGAGGTTTACTGCTACCATCTATTGTTACCCTAAGATACTTTTTTTCCAACTTGATTAATTCTGTGATAGTGTTTAAAAACTACAGGTTTGGTAAGACAGTTGTGTCAACTTTTAGAAGTTGTAAATTGTATGTAGCCATTTTTTGGTCTATACACCTTGGAGCTGCATTTCATCTTTTTGATAAAGTTACTTGCATCGTTGCATGTTTGGACTTCATATGGGGTACTATTAAATGTGTTCTCATCTTAACATCTTAAACAACTTATGAGATTTTAAATATCTGGACAGAATTTGGGGTATAAATATGGTATTTTATGAGTTATATGAGATCTGTTGAGGAAGCATCTTCTGAGTTATAATATGTGATATGTTGAAGAAATCGTACGAGTGATGAATCTGGTATTTTGCCCTGTTTTTTTTGGTTTTGTTGTCTTTTTTATTAATCTTTTAGTCTGATGGAGAGTTTAAAAAATATATAATTGTTGTCTTTTTTATTAATCTTTCTGTAAAAAATTGTTGTTATTCGTGGTTCCAATTGTTGGGTTATATTCATTGTATTAATTTTGTGTTCTCTTCTTCTGTTTTGTGTGTTTTTTACAGGCTCAAACTTGATTCTATTCTTTGTTCAAACCTGATTTTAGTGTTTTGTATAGCAGGAGGTTCACGTGAGCCTCATCAGTTACCAGGTATAATGAGAGGTTAGTGTTTTTATCATATCTCTCTCTAAATATACGTAGGATTTGGTTGCTTAGGATACCTGATAACAGTAATTGCTGTTAATTTGAGCATCTGAACTTTAAAAGATGCATACCATTGCTCATCATTCCATAACATCCTTTAACTAATTTGGTTAAAGAAAATTTGGTGTTTAAACTTTCATTATTAATATGACTATGTATGTTGAAGTGTTTCAGGATTTAACTGATATTTATTTATTTATTTTTTAACTTCAAATCATGACATGTATGAAAGCATTTACATCTCAAATGGAGTGTCACTGATGCTAAACTTGGTAATCACGATTCTGTTTCTTAGTTCACAAGTACGGATTATGCTGTTAATTTGCTTTTTGGTATTCGTAACAAATTTTTTAAATTTCTGTAGGGAAGAATGAAAACATATATGGGCAGGATTCTATATGATGAGCTGGTTGGAGAAACTGGAATATAATTGATCTCTGACTCATGGTCTGATGAACATGTAAACGATTTTAGGGTAAGGGATACCTATCTTTTAGTTCGTTCATTACTCATTACCAGAACTAATCGTACCTGTAAACAGAACAGCCACAAGCTATCTTTATCAGTTGTGAATGACAATTTGTTAAAAATGTCACTGATTTAGTACCCATGGCTAGATTAAGTCTGACTTTTGCAACTGAGACTGCTTATGAAGGTTTAGAAAGGGTTGGTTTTAGTGAAGGAAAATCGATCCTTATTTTAAAATGGTGTTGGTAAAGTTGGTTCATTTGTAAGTCAAGTGTTCTAATCTTTTAAAACTGTTTTCTATTTTCACCATAAGTTGGTTTCTAACCATAGTTTTTATTTTCACAGGAACAAAAGAGATCTACACGTCGTTGTTCTCCGTTTTCTCTTTGCAGGTTATGTCTTAATTACTGGATTTGAGATGAGCAATTTGATTTCAAACATTGTAAACCAAATCTTCTAGAAAATTTAATATTATATGCCTTTCATACTCATTAGCTTTTCATTTATTTTCAATTTCTTTTACATCAACTGAATTTTAAAAGCTAGATCAACGTTTGGTGGTTTTAGACTTTCTGTTTGTTTTAATAGCTATATTTTGATAAAGAAAATGATTTTGGAAGGTTAGTGCAGGGTCCCTTCGAGTTGCAACCATTCAAGGTCTCTAGGGCACCGGGTCCCTTCGAGTTGCTGCAGCACTGATATGTAAGTAAATAAATTCTCTTTAAGGATTCTTCCTTCTGAAAAAAAGCTTTTTATTATTTTCTTTTTGACGGATATCGTTGGAGACCATAATCTGATTAAATGTTTATTATGTTGGATATAGTTGAACCGCTTTCTTATTAAATGTTTATTATGTTCAGTATACCATAATCTTGCAGAAAGTTCATGAATTGATTTTGGAATTTGATAGGTTTTTGCTGTATTATGTATATACTTGGTATGATTTTAGGTGTTCAGGAAAAAAAAAGAATAAGAAAAAAAGATGGCATGATTTTGACAGGTGTTTTGTTTACTATTGATTTTGGCATTTATAGTTTGTGTTTTGGGGGTCCTTCGCTAATTTTGGACAAAAATTTGATGGTTAAGAGCAACACTATGTCTGATGATGATCTTTTGCTAATTTTGGACCAACATCAACTCAATACAAAGCAGATTCCTAAGGTTGGTACTTGAATTCTTTATAACCAAATACATTTGTCGCCTCATTTTGTGGTTTCAATGGAATTTTTGAATATATATTTTTTCTTTTCTTGTAGATTTTAATCATATTTAGGTTGTTATATAAACTTCAAGGGACTTGACACCATGGTTGGTGAGCATGGAACACAACTCTCTGGTGGACAAGAGCAAAGAATTTCTATACATCAGTTTTGAAAGATCCGAGAACCCTTCTTTTGGATGAAGCAACAAGTGCACTTGATGCATAATCTGAGTGAGTTGTGCAGGAGGCTAGGATAATGGTGAACAGAACAACTGTCATTGTTGCACATCGATTAAGCACAATCAGAAATGCCGACATGTTGCAGTTATTCATCAGGGAAAGATGGTTGAGAAAGGTAGTTTTATGCTTACTTTGTTACAATCTCCATATTTAAAAGTGCTTATCTGCTTTGTTTGTAAGTAAATTTTCTATGGGAAATTGCTTATATAAAAACACAGTAAGTAGATGGACCAACTTTTAAGTTTGTATATTATATTTTGTACATTATTTGGCTTATTAGTTGGTTCTTTCTTCATTTTGATCTGGGTGCAAGGTGTGTTATGCAGGTTCAAAACGATGATATGTACAGTCTTATGAAGTTGGGGGTTTGGTGGATGGGTTTGTATAGGACAGGCAGGGCGGTTACGATTTGGTTGTGGTGTTGGTGCATGTAGTGGGAAAACTAATAGGGCTTTTGTATTGAAAGGGATTTGCTGCAGGACAAAGGGTGGATCATGTTGGATGTGGCTGATGGATGTGAAGGTTTCAGAGCTTAAGACTTGAAAATATGTTTTTTCGTTGATAGATTATTGTATAGGCTTAAGGGGATTTCGTTTGTTTTCTTGCTGGTTTATTTTTTTTTTTTGTATATGTCTCAAGTAAATTAATGTCAGGAAACTCATGGAAGTAATATTAAATCCATACATGATTTTTTTTATATAATGGGAGAAAATTAGATTTAGATGTGTTATAGCCCGCTGATATCCAGTTTTGTTTCTCTATCTTGATCACCTTATCACCATTACATAACAATCTAGAAGACTATAAGTTTTAAAAGGATTTGACATGTTTCTCTTTTTTATGTAATTGTTTGGAAATATAGTGACATATATAATAGAGGATGTATAAAGAGCTTACAAGTTGGATAACGGGTGGGGATGCGTTGAGTTGAAGTGGGACATTTTTAAATATGTGTCGAAGTGGGCTACCTTGGATTAGATTGAAATGTAAATATCTTTTATCCATTTATTGTAAAAAAATAATAATAATGCACTGATCATAATATACTATATTATTATAGTAATAAAATGATTTGGTAGCCATGGAAGTGCTCCTACGTCCTACATTAACATACCTGATGCAAATATGTTTCATTTTTAATAATGATAACGGTGTATATTATTTGCAAATTGGTTGATTGTTGTTAATAGTGTTATTCATCTTATATGGAACACATGCTACATCTCTATTGTGTAATTCATTACCTAAAATCACGCCGCAACGCGCATGTTTGAAATCTTGTCATTCAGAAATATACAAAGGTACATCCTGCCACAAATTTTAGATGACTCGAACTACACAAAGTATAATATTGTGAGGGATTCATAAATAGACAGAAATGAGTACCACATTATAAATTTCCATCGCACCACAACATTACACGGGAGGGATTCCATAAACAGACAGAAATGAATATCACGTTGCAAATTGCCTCTACCGCAACATCAAGCGGGGCATCGTGCAGATAGATTTTGCGTCGTAAATTGTCGCGCCGCTGCAACGCGTAGACAAAAGAGGAATAACACGCTATAAATTGTCACCGCCGCTGAATGCGCGAATAATAGACAAATAGCGCACTGTAAACTGTCGCCCGCCGCAACGCGCGAACAAAAGACGAATAGCACGCTATACACTGTCACCGCTGCAACGCGCGGGCACACGGCTAGTATATATATATATATATATATATATATATATATATATATAATATATAAAATTTTTATAAAAAAACTATTTGTATTAAAACACACACGCATTTAATATATAACGAGAATAGTAATTCAAAATCGTTCAGTCACTCTTATAAAAAAAGATTTACAATTTATTTCAGTCTTTCTTATTAAAAAAAGATTGTTAAAATAAATTACCCAAGTTTATCGAAACGAGCCAGGTTACCATTACGGTTATTTGGCGGATGTCACACATATGCCCTTGGCTTAGATGTTGCAGTCAACTTGACAGAATATTTCATGAGGAAGAGCCATGATAAGGACTGTCTTGGCTCTATCCTCGTTTATTTCTTTGGTCTTGTCCTCTTCACTCCACCATTTCCTTTCTTTAGGAATGGCGCGAATGGGTACAACTGTGGGGTAATGGGGTCCCTTGGCTATGCATTCCAACAGGGAACTATCAACTTCTTTTAGGAAGTTGATAATTCTGATTTTCCACTGTGGATATTCCTCCCTAGCAAGCATAGGGGGTTTTGCCAATGAGCCAAGAGATTTTCCATTGTTCCAGCTTGAGAACATTTTTGAGAGAGAGTTGAAAAAAAGAATTTAAAGAGCAGGAACTTTGAATATTGTTTATTCAATCTGCTCTGATACCAATTGTTGGGTCCCATGAAGGGCTCTTTAACAATGTTGACACAATTTGATTTAAACAAAATAAATAAGTTGCAGAAAGTAAATCAATTTGGAAGACAACAATTCATAAAAGGGTTATTATGTATTTCTCAAATGTAAATAATGGTTTACACGAGTTTATAGTATAACTATGTATCAACAGAAATAACTTTTCTATGGGAGTGATGTGGTAATTGCTTTGAGAAGATATTGAATTGTATGCTTGATGTCTTACTTTGTTTTGTGAAGTCAACTTGCTTTTTATTGGCAGATGTAGCAAGTTGTATTTGGATAAGGTGGTTGGGGACGGTTGATGTTGGAGTGTGTCAGAGTATATAGAGATAAATTGATCATATTCAATTTATCTCTTTTTCAATTGCTTTCAACTGCCTTCTTGATTAATGTCAAGTTCACATTCATTTTACTTATTCTTCACACAAAGATAGAAATTCTTCTTCTCCTAATATTTATTTTCTGATAATCCAGAACTCCTTCTGGTCTCTTCTTTGATGACTGTTGATGCTTCGGAATTACTTCGGAATTTCCGGAGTAGTTCTGTATGAATACAGAAATCATGCAGACATCCGTAATTCATACAGACTTTTGTATCCTTTCTCTGCTAAGGATGTGTCTTATATTTTCTTCTAATACTTGACTGTTTTTTGTTAAAATTACATTGTGTTCTAACAATATATATATATATATATATATATATATATATATTACTATATATAATATATATTGGAGAGAGAAAGTGATGATGTCTTAATTTTAAGACGCGTACAAACTATATTGCATTGTGTACAAGTCCTTCGTTTTCTCAGCTGCTCCACGTGACAAACCCTAGGTATATAAACTCTTTTTCCTCAAGCAATCCTCACGCACGCTCATTTGAAATTTTGAATTCAGCCGTCTCTCCTCTCAAACCCTAAATTTCCAGCCGCTAAACCTCCATCGATCCATACCTCTGTCCGTTGAACCTCCGGTCATGGTGGCGACAGTTGAGATGAGGTCTTCGGCAGTGATGACTTTCGAAATGATGAAGAAGCTGAGGCAGACTCTCTTAACCGTCTTTTCCTTGATGAACGGAGGGTGTGATTTCTGAATCAGAGTTTCAAAGATACGCCACTGTTAGGGTATGATTTCTTCAAATTCTTTCTTCAATTTCGGGTACAGTTTCTTTGAATTCTTGCCTTCATTTCTTAGATTTAACTATCTTTTTAGTGATCTATATCTAACTTTGGCTTTTGAAATACCCCAGAGGTTAGTTCGTTTTGTTTTTAACAACATACCAGGAAAACTGTCTTTTCTTTTTTAAGATCAACTTGTGCTTTGAAACCCTCCTAACCTACTTCTATGATGCTAGGGATATCAACTGCAAGTAAGGAGGCAGTCAATTTGATTGTTGGGATCCATGCAAAAGACCTACAGCCGTGGAGGCCCTTTAGCATCCATTCTTCTAGGTACATCAACAAGTAAGTGATTAAATTTGTTAAATGATGTTTATTTTAGCATTTATATGGGAAGATAGGAGTGTTTGTGTTTGTCTATACTGATCTATGGGTCTGACATCAAATTTTTTTATTGTGGTCACGCTGTAGGGTTAAATCTTGCTTGTATGTGTTGTGTGTACTGTCAATTATTAGATGAGTTTGTTGGTGGTTCCTTTTGATGGAATTCAGTTAGATTAACCGTATATATTGATTGAAGATATTGAGACATAATTTAAGTTGGAGAAATGAGATAGCCATTACAAGTACAAAGGGTAGGATTTTGGAGGTCTTCTTTGTGGCCTGCTTATATGAATTTATTCTAGCATTTTTCAGTTTCCATAATATTGAGTGTCTTTATAAATAAGGCTGTGAAGACTGTTCATCACAAGTCTACATGTCTTCTGATCACACAGTTAGAATAAAAAGTGGATTTGGTGGTTCATGTTCTATAGTTTTCTAGAAAAAAATATGTAATTTCTTCTATGTTCAAGTCTCATCTTAGTTGAAACCATGAAAATGGATAGGCGAGCTTATTTTCATACTTTTTTGGGTCATCTATATGTGAAATCAAAGTGAAAGCATTTGTTATTTCATTTGATTCAAGTACAACATAATCAAGAAATTTGTTAATGAAGAGAAAATATTATTCGTCAGAAGAGTGTATGAATTTGAGTTAAATCAAGGTACCATCACTTCCAAATTGCTATCTATACATTCTTACATAGCATTCATTCCACAAGTTGCCTTTTGTTTCTCTTGACAGTCATTGTGCAAGATGAAACATCCAAATATTGTGAAGCTCAAGGAAGTTATTAGAGAAAATAATATTTTGTATTTCGTGTATGAATATATGGTAAGTATCTTTTAGCATTTTAGTTGGTGTACTTATTAGTTGTACCATTCCCTTGTATAAGTATCATTATATACCTCTTCTTCTTCTTCTCCTTCTTCTTCTTCTTCTTTTTTCTTCCAGCAATGCAGCTTTGACAGAGTGAGTCCTTTCTCGATAACTGAAATTAGAGGCAGGTGTTCCCATGTGTTTCAAGGGCCGTTTTATGTCTTATGTATTGCAGATCTCTAGACGTTCGTTGTCAGTTTGTACAAGATTCGGTGTAAAGGTAAATCTGTTTGTTTCAGTTTTTATGCTTGTTACTAGGCTTTTATTATTTTTCCCTACGTGTGTTTGGTCTTATTTCTGCTTGGGTTGGTTTCTTTAAGAATAACAAACGGTATATAAGTCAATTATTATTGTTCAAATAGAAACATTTAACAAAATATCCCATTTCTTGAGAAGACGTTGCACCTAACTCATAACAACATTTAAGTCTTCTTTTGAATTCATAACTTTACACATGTAAGGTTTAATATTAAATATCCTTCACAGCAGTTTAATTAGTAGTAATTTTTATTAGTTGGATTAGCAGTTTAGTAATCATTGAATGAAATAGATTCTAAAATTACTTTATTATATGAATTGAAATATTCCAGATTTGATAACTGTTAGTTTCAAATAATGTGATGTGTATGTCAATTTGTTGTTTTCATACAGCTACTAACATTACTTTATAATATTAAATAGGGTTGGAGGTTACATTAGTAGTGTGAATGGAGTCGGAGCAGTGAAAAGAGTAGAAGATAGGTTCTATTTTTAGTTATGGTTTTTGCGTTAATGTAATAGAGATGGTAATATATTAAAAGTATACAACAAAACCAAAGTACTAAATCACAGCAAATAGCAAATAAACTTAATAATTTTTATTCATGCTGGATAACTTAAATCAGCAACCTTGCCCATTGATGTAAAAAGTAAGTGTATTCAATGGTAGGCTTGAACCTTGAAGAGATAAAAAATTATATACTTTTGACTTATAGTTGGAATGAATCAGCCTATGCTTGTATCATTTGGAATTCAAGTAGCACTCTTAGATGATTGCAGAAAAGCAGCCATTGTGGCCCCATTATTCCATGCCCAAAATGTTTTTATTCAATTCCAGTTTTTCATTTCCACTCCCTTCTTTTAAACTAAGATGCCAAAAGACAAGATGATGATATGCAGGTTGTCAATAAAAGTGAGAAGGCCATTTCACTTCAGCAAGATGATGTTGTAAATTCAACATTTAGGTCTAATCAAACCAGGTCAGCTTAGGTGAACTCCGCAAAGATTTTTGAAGTCTATTTATGTCAGGACCAGATTTGAGCAACATGTTCTCATATGATTCATCACACAAGTGCGGAAATCATGTGTGATGGTCGATTCTGGATGAATCTGCATCAATGCTCACCCATTGATGATTACTAAAGCTCAAGAACACACACTAACACCAAGAACACAGACAAATGCTCTCTTGAAGAATAATCCAAGAGTGCCTCTCCTCAATAGGGTTTTCTCAACTGTATATATACTACAAGGGAGCATAGGACAAAAAAAATGTTTGACACACACAATCATTGCCTAGAATTCAGCAAAATATTCCATGAGCACAGACAAGTTCGCTAGGAATTTAGACAAGTTCGCTAAGCATAAACAAGTTCGCTAACAAGTCCGCTAAGCATAAACACGTTCGCTAACAAGTCCTCTAAGCATAAACAAGTTCGCTAACAAGTCCGCTAAGCATAAACAAGTTCGCTAACAAGTTCGCTAAGCATAAACAAGTTCGCTAACAAGTCCGCTAAGCATAAACAAGTTCGCTAACAAGTCCGCTAAGAATGGACAAGTCCACTAACAAGTTCGCTAAGAGCAAAACAAGTTCGCTAAGTTTAGAAACAAGTCTGCTAAGTAAACAAGTCCGCTAGGAACAAATCAAGTATGCTAATACAAACTTTGACCAAATATGATAAGTGTTAAACTAGTCCGCTAAGTACAATTATCAGAAGTTCGCTAAGAGGAAAAACAAGTACGCTAGATTCATAAACAAAATGTTTCTAAGTACAAATTCAAAGTCAATTACAAATCAAAGTATCTAATCTAGATAGGACATCAAAAAGGTCTTCACCAGCAATACTCAACGGTGAATAGTTTGTGTTGACAACAAAATAGGTTCCAACAATTTCCACCCTTGTTGGTAATGCAAACCCTTGAACTTAAGAAACTTGACCGAGCAGCTTGAGCAGGAATCTCCAGTTCTCTCTAGCTGCCTCTTTATCTTTGTCAGAAAGTAATTAAATTCCCATATCATACAGCCTCTGCCAGACAAGCTTTTTCAGGTCATTGAAGTTGTTCAGCTTGACCAATCTTCTTGCCTTATCAAGAATGACACTCGATCCATGTTCTTCTATCAACCAGCAGTTTGCATTCCTTAGGAGTTCTGCATCAATTGTGAGTTTACCCATACCTGTAAGCCTTGTACACCACCAATTTAAGAACATCAAAAAATAGTTGGCGTCATAGCATTCATAGGGTCTCAGTTGAATCGGGATTGTCCGCATCTTCTCATAATATATCAGCTTCAAATAGGATCTTGAGAGTATTCTGAGTTCTATTGCTGCAAATATTCTGATAGACTCAGCACCAACTCTTTCAATCACTAGTTCATGAGTCATCCCATTGTAGTACCAGCTGTTTATTGGAGCAACTTTCTGATTCCCTAGGATAGTCTTTGTTTTCACCTCCTTCCCAATATCTTTGAACATTCCTCGATGAGGGGCACGGAGACGTCTTTTCTCTTCAGCAATTTGAGCCTTTCTCTCTTCTTCAGGATTATGATTGAATTTCTTGTCCTCATAAGCAGATTTGATCAAGACGGCAGCTCGAATACCCTTTTGATGGTTAGAGTGGTTTACCAACTCCAAGTACTTCAGCGGTTTGAGCTCCCAAGAGAACAAGCTGAGAGGAGCTTTGAAATCTCCGAAGATTTGCACATATCCGTTCCGCCTTTTTACCAGGAATGCATCAAAGGCCTCATCATATTTCCATCCCAAGATTTTCATCCCATGATTGACCTTTGGGTTGCTTAGCATTTTCCTTAAGTTCTTGGAAGCAAATTGTTGCATAGCCTTTAGGTTTGGTGCCATCTTTTCCCATTAGTCATAGATGGGAGGATTGTCTTTCCTTTTAAGTGCCTCAGCCCGTTCTTGCTCTCTGAGTCTAATCCTTTCAAGCTTTGCCAGACGTTCTGTCTTTCAATACTCTTTCACAAACTCTCGCAGACCTTTAAGCTTCTTTCTGTTGTAAGCCTTCTTATCATTATTCTTGAATCTGCAATAGTTGCGGAGTGCTTCAAAAGTCATCCTGTTGGTAGTGGCTTTGATATATTCTTCAGAATCAGGAGCTTCATCGGACGAGTTCTCAGGTGGAGGAAGATATGTGTTGCCTATGTCCAGAATAAGATCTGAAAGATGATCCCGGATAGGGAGGAATTCAACAGTTTTGGTTGTGTCAGCAAAGATATCTACCAAAGGATCAGTTTCAGCTTCAACAGTTTGATTTTGTGAAGGTGTTTAGTCAACCTTTCTTCATCAGTGTACAACTTGGTCAACTCAATTTCAGTAAGACTCATCAGATATTCTAAGGAGAAGTTGTCTTTCATTAGAGATCTAACCATATGTGCTATTTCAGAGGTGTCTTCCTCATCCACATCGGTGCCCTCCAAGTTTGTGACTATGTGGATCATTGGTTCATCTGATTTTATTGACGTAGAGTGTTCAGGTAAAGTACTCGAGCCCTTTCCATAGATTACAGCAGGAGGATGGCCCGATTCATATCTTTTGTGTGCTTCGGCCTTTTCCTCAAGCAGTCGGTTCTGTTCACTAAGTGTTTCTTCAATAAGAGCTCGATGAGACCTATCTTTCTCATCTTCCCTTTTCAGATGCTCCTCAGCAATCTCTTCAGGAGTTAATATCCTTTTTCCTTTATCCTTATCAGAAGGACCAGGTTGCTCTGTGATAGCAGGTTCTGGAGCAGCCTATTCATTGGGATTATTTTCTTCCTTATCGGAGTCTAATGAGAAATGTATGAAAGAAGCTTCAAATATCTGATTTTGGAGATCTTGCTCAGCAGAAACACCAGGATCAGTTTGATGTTCAGTTTCTTGATCAGCACTTATCTCAAGATTGATGATTTTAGCATCAGTTGGAATAGAACCTGGAATATATGGGTTGATATCCAAGGCAAGAGTCTCTGTAGTAGACATGACAGTCGAAAGAGGCAAACTCATATACTCATTGTCTACTTCCATCTTTACTTGGATTGGAGTAGGACAAGGAGGTTTCTCTTGTTCATCATCCTCACTATCGATCGTATCCAAGTCAATGTAATTCAGAGGACTAGCTTCGTTCATGAGCACGTTCATTCTTTGACCTAGCTCATTCATGTCGCCTTCGTCTCCAAAGTCTACAAAGTAAGGATGTTCTTCGTAAGCTGCTTCATTACCATCCTCAAGTTTCACAATGAGAATTCCGCAGGAGTTTCTTATTGAGTGCAGATTCTCGGCATAGTATTCCCTGAAATTGGACATCTCAAAATCCAAGAAGGCTGGATCGATGTAAAAATGAGGGACACCTTCGGCCAGGCGAACCAAGCTCTGGTCTCGTGATATTGGATTGTCTTAGCTGGCTACCGGGCGACACTATAGTTTCGCCCGTTAGTTTCGCTGGTCACTAAAACAGGTCAATTTTCACATAATCAAGTATTTACAATTAATCATGCTATTCACAATAATAAGTCATGTATTTAAATCACATTGCACATAAAGACAATCAATGATGAACACATAACACATATGGACGGGTTCGGTGATCAACCAAAGGTCGTGGACGTATTCGGCCTAGTTATGCATTAGTTACTAAGTTAACACTTATAACGTAACTAACGGGTTTGTCTAACGGAAGTTAACCTTGAAATTCTCGGGTGTCACATCATTCCCCTGAAATTGGAATTTTCGTCCCGAAAATTATTCTTGTGTCGTAGCGTTCGCAGCATCAGCTGTCGTCGTTGCTGTCGTCGCTGGGGAAAGAAAGTAAAAAGTTTTAGGGTTGTCACATCCTCTTCCTGTTAAGGAATTTTGGTCCCCAAAATTAAATCATACCATGAGTTTCCGTGGACGTTTGCTCAAACAAGTGAGGATACTTTTTCTTCATCTGATCCTCACGCTCCCAAGTATATTCAGGTCCACGCCTTGAGTTCCATCGCACCTTGACGATCGGAATCTTGCTACGTTTGAGGGCCTTCTTCTCGCGTCCCATGATTTCTACTGGTTGCTCAATAAATCTCAGATGTTCGTCGATTTCCAATTCCTCCAAGGGAATTATTTCGATGTCTTCAGCCAGACATTTCTTTAGATTGGAAACGT
>JBCNJP010000027.1:71935049-72030540 GCA_039602395.1 Deinandra increscens subsp. villosa
TAATGTTGACTTAAATGTAAGTATTGTAAAAAACTGTAAATGACCCAAAACTTAGATTGAGCCAACCAAATTTTGACTTGTTATTGGGTCAGAGAGGAATTATTGAAAATTCTACTACTGAGACTCAACAACAGTCAGAGTCATCAAATATAGGAGGTTTTGGCAATTTGGGATCAAAAACCAATTGACTTTAAGATTAAATAGCATATTGTGAGGTTTTGAGATCCCAGTTTGTCAAGTTAGTTCAGGGAAAGTCACATTGTGACTCGGTTCCACCCGAACTTGTGAACTCCTTGATTTGGTGTTTTATGATTAGGACAAGGATTATCTAAGTCAAAATCAGCACTTTTAGGTTTAGGACAGGTATATTAGGATGTAACAGGTCTATCCCATTTAATTAGCCAATTTGATGCATGTAATGAGTGCCACACTTACTTGTCAAACTATTAGAACAATCCTAGTATGTCAGAAATTCAATTACTGATCTATAATTATGATGAATTGACTTAAAGTCCGCTAAGCAGAAGAACAAGTCCGCTAGAACTCATTAAGTTCGCTAAGCAGAGAACAAGTTTGCTAGGAACAAAAACAAGTTCACTAAGCATGGAAGCAAGTTCGCTAGGAACAAAACAAGTTCGCTAAGCATGGAAACAAGTTCTCTAGGAACAAAACAAGTCCGCTAAGCAGACATTGAGTATGCTAAGGACTGAATAAAGTTCGCTAAGACCAGCAGTATCTCTTATGCAGATTCACAACACTTAGAGTTGACTACAAAGTGTTTAAATCACATAATAACATCAATAAGGATTGTCTATAAGCAACAGAGTCAAATTAACACCTATCAAACATGCAAGAGGTCCTAATGGGTCTAGTGTTCCAATTTGATCATTTTTAAGGACAAAGGTGACAAATTATGCTTTATTTGATGAGATGATGTCTTTCCAAGTCAAATTCAATCCTAACATACAAATAGAAGCACATATGGATTAAACATCACATAACCAAGTCACCAAATTCTCATTCAAGCATAGATAGTTACCTAAGTCACATAAAAAACAATTCAATGCCAAGTTTGACTTATTAAAGTCAACATGACCAAATAAGTGTTCAAACAAAGCTTAACTACCTAAGATAGTTCATATGAACCTTATAGGTATCATAGATCACATCCTTTGTAGATATGCTCTCAATAAATCACAAAGATGGTCAATTTAACTTAGATAGGTCAAGATTACCTAATTAAATCTAACTTTGTGTTAAATGAATCCAAGATCCTTTCACCTGAGTTATAGACTCATTTCAGACCCATGTGGATCATAACCAGTCTAAACCACCAGTGTTAGGCTCAATTGGATGTCTACTTACATAAAGAAATACGTATATGCACATAAGAGTGAAACATAATGATGCACTACCTGATTATTAGCATGAATGCTTGTATTGAAAAACACATACCTTTGTGAAGATCTATAGGAGACTAAGATCTAATCTAAGATGCAATGAGTTCTCAATTGACTCGGCGAATAATCTGCTGGGATCAAGCAATTTATATTAGATATCAAGTAGGCTTCAGATAACCAAAATTAAAAAAAAAATTTGCCCCTGTGTAGCCAAGTTTGAGTCTTAACCCAAATTGTCATTTGATAGAACAACATACCTTTTTGATGATCTACAATTTTCTAGGATCAATAGAAAAAGATGCAATGCTCTTGATCAATCTCTCAACTGTAAGAAATTCTATTTTGAGATCAGACAAGCTATGTCAGACTTCAAAAATTAGACATACACAGAAAAATAAAGGCAAATTGAACTTAATGACTTAATTGAGAACCATTAAACTTAATCTATCAATATGATTAATGATTTGGCTTAATCAACAGTTATTGGTAGATTCTCAAGTTCAAGACTCATCAATTTAGTCACAAACTATAAAGAGTAACATATTCTGATTGGAGACTAGATAACTTCAACACTGTGTGGAATTCATTAAGTCAAACCAATCATTGAGAGAAAACAAATTGAAACTTCTAAGTTGTCAAACTCAGACTCATTGGCATATAAATATAATCTGATTTGGGTATCCAAAAATAGATAGCAGCAGCCACAACGAGTTATTGTTAACAATAAAAAAAATTGACAATTCAAAAATTCCTAAGTATCCTAAATAACTGAGGTCATAGCATTTAAAGTTCATAGTTTATCAATTCAAACAAATTTCATGGTTCAAACTAATCAACTAGAACAAACACAACCTACTGTTATAGAATATTCAAAGAATTTCCATGGTCAAACACCTTCAACCGAACCCCTGTACACAATGTTCTTGGAATCAAATGGATAAATGAGAGATTAGATTCACATACCTTTAACTTGAGCACAAGTGAATTAGGATCAAGTAAAGATGTAAGAAATCTAAAATTTCATCAATTTAAAACATTAGAAACCTAAAAAGATTGAGAATCGGACCTACGGCTCATCATTATCACCGATATGCAAAATCAACCTAGATAAAAGTGAGATCGAACCTGTAGATGCAAGAAGAGTGCGCGAATCAACCCTAATTGCAACAAGAATGACAGATTCAAGAGAGAAAGGGTGGATTTCGATCGAACAGTGGGTGGGTATGAGTCGCCGATTCGAGATTATGAGAGCGGGTGTGAGTGTGTTTGAATGCGTGAAATAAACAAAAAGACCAAGTCCCCCTTATATAGTATAGGGTTTAGCGAACTTATAAATATCTAAGTTATTAGACAAGCTCGCTAAGAAATGTCTCCAAGTCTGCTAAGTATAAGCAGACTGAAACAAGTACGCTAAAGGGAGAGGTAATTAAAACAAGTTCGCTAAGGCCACAGAGAAGTACGCTAAGCCTACAAGAAGTTTGCTAAGCTTAAGGAAGTTCGCTAAGGCTAAGGACAAGTACGCTAAGCCTAAAAGAAGTTCGCTAAAGCCAGGAAGTTCGCTAAGGCAAAATCAAGTACACTAAGGCCAATTTGAACTTGAGACAGCAAAAATTTTCTAAGTAAAAAGAAGTCCGCTAAGGTATAAACAAGTTCGCTAAGAACAATTTTAACCTTAGTAGACTTACAAATTCAAGTGGAGAAGTTCGCTAAGGAAAAAATCCTTCTTAGCGGACTTCTCAAACACTTAAACAACAATTAAAACATGGGAGAAGTTTGCTAAGGAAAAGTTCAACCTAGCGGACTTCACACCATTCAAAAGACACAAACATAAAAAGTTCGCTAAGAACAATTTGTTCTTAGCGGACTTTAAGAAAAAATTCAAAAAATACAAGTCTTTAAACAAGTTCGCTAAAGGAAAACCTATTAATCATTCTTAGCGGACTTGCCTCAGTCAGAAGTTCGCTAAGGCAAAAATCAAGTCCGCTAAGAGCAGAATTGTAACAAAAGGGTAAAATTGTAATTCTTAAAAATTACAACATTACAAGAATTTTAAAGAAAAGCATGTCTGCTACCAGTAACCTACCAGGAAGATAAATTTTGTATTAATTAGTCAAGTACCTGTTAATTTCAACAACTTTGACCATGACCTACCTAGTACCTAAATTTGACTTGATTGGTCAAAGAATTCCACCCGAACCCAAAATTTTCAATTTTATCCGAGTTGGGTCAATTTTCCACCCGAACTCAAGAATCCATATTCTTTTAAGTTGGTTAACTTCAAACCAATACCAAGACTGATTTTAGCACAAGTTGGTAAATTTTTCACCAAACTTGGAAATTTAAGCATGTTGACTTTGTAAATTCACCTATTTTTGTATGGTCGTGGTCAAACAAGTTTAGAATCATACCGGTCAATTACGTGATCAATAACACTTATAATTCAATTCACCTTTCGGGTCCGATACCCTAAATCAGATTTTCGGTATTGTTTGTCCACCTAAGCTCATACAAGGTAATTTTCAACTTGTCTCATGTGATGTATTTATCCCGTTTTCTGTCCAGTTCAGAGAAATATTTTGTGTGGACCTTATTAGGTTGGAAGTTAACAGTATTCTACCAATCATCAAATAGCTTTTCAGATTCAATCACACTTTTAAAAGTAATCTTTCCCCCTTATCTTTAGTGTTAAGTGACTTATTTCATGGATATAGTCATGAAATCATGATAACCCTTCTCTCATGACTATAGATGTATGAATTTTTTTGGGGGGGGGGGGGGGTGATAGCGTCAAGGTGAGAGTTTCCTCAGCAGATGACCTCTCACTTTATTTTATGGAATGATGGAGCGTAAGATCACAAGGTCAGTGATTTCTCACAGCAAATGTGTCTCAGCTTTATTTATGGATGAGACTCAAGGTCAGAGTTTCCTCAGCAAATGAGTCTCATATGTTGGTTTTTGAAATAAGTCAACTTAATACTAAAGAAACAGAGGATGTGTGATTAGAGTTTTCTTACTAGTACTAATGAGAAGGGCAAATTTAAAGAATATGTCACTGTTTAAACATCCAAGGTCCAGATTTCTCAATGAAATTTATGTGTTATCACAGAGACTAGTTTACTTCTCAGTATGTTGAGCCTACCAACACATCAAATGATAGAGTTACCGGTCGATTGGATCATATCCTATGGTTAGATCTACAAGACCAGAATCATATCATGTTCCTTACATTTTGTCCGACCACAGACCAAGAATTTTGATTTTTCTTTGTATTTGACATGTGTTTAAAAACACTTGATGAATTATAAAAATAAACACTATTTTTGTTGTTTTTGTCAAATTTTCAATGTTTTTGGTTTATCTTCCACATAGTAAGCACGGCAGACTGACACAAAAACATAAATAAACAAGAAAAATCTTTTTGATCTTTTAACAGAGACTTGACACAAGACAACCACAAATAAAAGTGTTTAGGTCAAATCAAGGTCAGACAATCCTGAAAAAATGACTCAAGGAGTCAAAAGAACATAAGACCAAAAAAAAAATTTAGAGATTAGAATAATAAAAGAAAATCAAACAGGCATAAAGAGACAATAGATAACACTCCTAAGTTACTAAGCCAATGAAGTCAAGATACTAACATACTAGGGAACGGAGAAGGTTCAATCATAATTAATCATGCCTACAACACTAATCCAGAAAGTTAAACCTAGACATATCAAATGGTTTAGTGAAAAGGTCTGCTAACTAATCATCTGAATTAACATGGACTAAGGTGACTAGTTTCTTCTCGGCACAGTCCCTAATGAAATGATACCTAATCTCAATATGCTTAGTTTTAGAATGCTGAATGGGATTATTAACAATTGAAACAGCAGCAGTATTATCTATATGAATAGGGGTACCCATGAAATTCAAACCGTAATCCAGCAGCTGATTCTGAATCCAGAGCACTTGTGAGCAGCAGGAGGCAGCAGCAATGTACTCTGCTTCAGCCGTTGAGACTGACACTGTTGTCTGCTTCTTGCATTGCCATGAGACCAGACGGTTCCCTAAAAACGGAGCTCCTCCCGTCGTAGACTTGCGATTGAGTTCACAACCGGCGTAGTCACTATCTGAGAAGGCTCGAAGGTCAAAGAGCGAATCTTTGGGATACCAAAGTCCTCTGTTTGGATTGGACTTCAATACTGAAAAATCCTCTTCACGGCCATTGAGTGCAATTCTTTCGGCTTACTCTGGAAACGGGAACATAGGCAGACTCCAAACATGATGTCGGGACGACTTGCTGTCAGATACATGAGAGATCCAATCATAGACCTGTATATGTGCTCATCTATGCAAGCACCCTCCGGATTTTTATTTAACTTGTGGCGAGTGACGACGAGCGTAGAGAAGCCTTTAGAATCTTGAAACCCAAACTTCTTCAGGATCTCTTTCACATATTTCCCTTGGTTGATAAGAATGCCATCTGGTTTCTGTTTCACTTGAATTCCGAGGAAAAATGTTAACTCTCCCATAGCACTCATCTCAAATTTCTTCTTCATTAACTCTTCAAATGCATGGCATAGGCCAACGTTTGTTGAACAAAAAATGATATCGTCGACATACACTTGCACTAACAGCATATCTTCACCAACATGTCGAATGAATAGTGTCTGATCAATTACCCCTCGCTTGTAACCATTTGACAGCATATATGTCGATAACGTCTCGTACCACTTCCTAGGGGCTTGGTGTAGACCATAGAGGGCCTTATCCAGTTTGTAACATTTCTTATGGAAAGATTTGTCAACAAACCCCGGAGGTTGTTCTATAAACACGTCTTCATCAAGCTCTTCGTAGAGGAACGCGGTCTTCACATCAAGTTGATAAACAGTGATGTTCATTGATGCGGCATAAGCCAGGAAGATTCGTATTGCCTCCAGACGAGCGACAGGCGCGTAGACGTCTTCGTAATCAATGCCGTCAACTTGCATGTACCCCTTCCCAACTAAGTGGGCTTTATTTCTGATAATAATTCCACGATCGTCTCTCTTGTTTTTGAAGATCCATTTGACAGGAATAGGCTTTAACCCCAGAGGAGGATCTACCAAATGCCAGACATTGAGCAATTTGAATTGTAGTAACTCTGTTTGCATGGCTTCAATCCAGTTATCATCTAAAAGAGCAACAGCAACTGTGGGAGGCTCTTCTTGTGAAATGAAACAGGAATACAAACATGTGTTCAATTCCTTAGACTGACTCCTAGTGAGACGTTTGTCAACCGACGCGATGATCTGATTCGTAGGATATATCTTGTGAATTCGAGTCTCTTCAACAGCTGGGGCTGGAATAGACGAGTCCATATTCCCAATTTGCAGGTCATCGCCAGAAGTCTCTCCGGTATCAATCTCTGTTACGTCATCTGAGTTAGAATCATGCGCAACAGTATCAATTTCAACAGTGTTGTCTGCCTCGGTTGTTGCTTGTGCAGGTTCAGCTTCCACAATTACATGTTCATCAATCTGACTGGTGGGCATTTCAGGTGCTGAAGTAGAAGATGAAGTGCCATTAACATTACTTGAAGGTGTTGATTGAATTTCCCTTGATAACTCCGTAGGATCAACTGAATAAATGGTATCCAGGATCGAAGAAGTAATAGGTGCAAGCACATCAACGATAGGATTGGTAGCTTCATTTCCATGATCAACAGCAGCAGAATAAGTACCTACATCATCAGATTGAAACACAATAAAAGTTGAAGAGAAAGACTCTAGGTCATACATACTATCCGGAGCAGGATCTCTAGTGTTCAGAGTATGCTCATTACAAGTAACGTTGCATGACTCAATAACAACTTGAGTTCTTCTGTTGAACACTCGATAGGCCGCTGAGGTCATCGAGTATCCAACAAAATAACCATCATCTGCCCTAGGGGCAAATTTGGTTATCTGATCCGCCTATATTAATACAGTACAAGCGCATCCGAATGGTTTTAATCATTTCAGACTTGGTTTCACTTTGGAAAACAGTTCGAATGGCGTCTTGTTAGCATGTTTGACCAGGAGTGTTCTATTCAGAACATAGCAGGCTGTGTTGACAACTTCTGCCCAAAAAGATAATTTCAAGTTAGAATCAGCAAGCATGTTCTGGCAGCTTCGATGTAGTTCTATTCTTCCGTTCAGCTACTCCATTTTATTGTGGTGTATACGGTGAACTAAACTGTCGAGTTATGCCTCTTTCATTACAAAAAGCGTCAAATGTCTGATTCTTGAATTCAGTCCCATTGTCTGATCTGATGATTCTAACCCGCTTTCTGCATCTGTTCTCAATCGTGTGACAAAATCCTTCAAAATCTCAGCAGTTTCAGACTTCTCTTTCAGGAAAAACACCCATGAGTATCTGGAGTAAAGTATGACTTTCCCCCTAACCTCTTGATGCTTACAGGCCTGAAGAGGTCTAGATGGAATTGTTGAAGTATTATTGTCGTTCCACCTGGTGGCTTTGGCTTGTGAGACGTCTTGTGATGTTTACCCTTCAGACATGCCACACAATTGTCGATGTGAATGAATTCCTTCTCCGTCACACCGTCAACGTGTTTCCCCCTAACAAGGCGGTTCATGTTCCGAAAGTTCACATGACCCATTCGCCTATGCCATAGTGTAGAGTCATCTTCTGATGCCTTAGCCAAGAAGCATGCAATAGAGCCAGACGGCCTTGCAGCAGACATATCCAGAGCATACATATTCCCTTTCCGTTTTGCTCGAAATAGAATCTGAACTTCGGGAATCTTGAAGCCAGGTTTCAGAATATAACATTCACGATTATCAAAGAACATTGGCATTTTGTTGTCGCAGATTTGAGAGACACTTAGCAGGTTGAACTTCAGATTAGACACCAAATTTACTTTGTCAAATGAAATTTCACCATTAGTCAAGAGACCGTTTCCTATTATTCTTCCACCCCGAACATCACCTCCAAAGGCAACAGGACCACAGTGCAATATCGTTTTGACATCATACAGCAGGTCCTTGTTCCCTGTCATGTGCCTGGAACATCCACTATCTAAGTACCACGTGTTGGCAGCACTCTGGGCCAGTCCCTGCACATTAAAAAGAAAGTGATTAGTTTTGAGATGGACCCGGGCCAAATTGACCTGGGACCTTCTTCTTGGGTGCCTTTTTCGCTGGTGGAGCATTTGCTATTTGAACTTCAACAGGGGTAGTTAGTGAAGATGTAACACTTGGTCGAAGGGCCCCTGCAGGTTGTTGAACCATCATAGACCTAGGCATAAAAGCAGGCCTTGGTCGAGGTGTCCAAGATCTTATAGGAGCTGGATTTCGTGCAGGCATTCTCAATGGTTGTTGAATTGGTGGCCTCAAAGCTTTCACCTTCCTTCCCAAACCATGAGGGAGATATTGAGCTTGGTTAGGAATGTAGAGTTGATTCGGGTATGACTGTTGAAACATGGTGTCAGGTTGTTGAACCATGTAGTCCTCACCATAATTCCCATAATACATTGGGGCCACTTGATTTCCTTGTGTGTCGTAATGAACAGGAGGTATTGAGATGTTGTCAAAGGCAGGATAACCCGTGTTGTATACACACACCCTTGCATCATGGTGTGGATTCCCGCAAACTGTACAACCCAAAGTCTCAACCGTTCCACTAGTGTCAACCACAATAGGTAGTTCAGCAACTTGGGGAGCCTTTAGTTGTGGCTCATTGGATGTTGCACATTCATCCTTTTCTATTTCAGTGACCACAGTCTTCTTCTTCCTCCTTCTGGTTTGTTTCCTTTTCTTGGGGGGTGTTCTCAGTTTCAGTAGCATCAACGGTTATTGCATCTAGCTCGACCACAGTGGGCTGGGCTGATCTTCAACACTTGATTGACCAGTGAAAACAGGTTCATTTTGTGGTCTCTTCTTCTTAGGATCACTTGTCTTGAAAAGAACCATAGTGGATTTACCAGCCACTTTGGGAGCATTGCAAACAGATGTAACATTTGGCTCAACAGTCATGGATGCAGAAGTTGTATGAGCAGGCATCGTTGGAGGGTTTGATTGTGCATCAGGAACAGTGATCACCTTACCATCGGTTATTATAAGACCATCTTGAATGTGCATAACAGTCTTACCATGTTTTAAGGCCATTTCGGCAAAAGCACGATTAAACTCATCATCATTGATATCCTGCTGAATCACAATTTTCTCATTTGCAACCTTCTTCTTGGGCTTGCGCCTTTGAGTGGTTTTAGTTCTTTTAACAATTTCATTTGTGTTAAAAACATCATAGTTTTCATCAAATAAGAAAGATTGAGCCTGTGATAGATTTTGTTTACACAAATTGAGAAACTCGGTTTCAGCAGCTTTTTGCACATATGCTTCAAACAAACTAGTATTGACAGAATTCAAAGAAATAGCATCAAAATCTCCAAATTTTAATTTTTCATCAATCGGTGGGAGATCAGCGGCAGTTTCAGATTTAGCGAGCTGTTCTTCCATCGATTTGATTTCAGAAGTACACGGAATCAAACTGGGGTTGATGAACTTAATACGACTCTTAGGATTAATTTTAGTCAATTCGGGGACACAAAGATAGTTGTGGTTGAGTGGATGCTTAGCCGCACTCTCTAGTATCTCCCGTGTTATACCCAAACGTGTCCTAAGACGCGACATTATGTTCTTAGCGACCGCGCTTCCCAAAGTTTTAGGATTAAGTTTCATCAAATCAATTGTTTCTCGAGCTTCAGCATAGCTGTTTCTCAGAGAAGTCAATGTTTTCAACAAATCAGTAATTTGGATTTTTAAGGTTGATTCTGTGTGCTTCATGATCTCAATGTCATCGTGAAGTGACTTGATTTTGACCAAAAATTCTTTTTCAGTAGCTTGTAGAAGCTCAACATGACTCTCGCTCTCTTTCGCTTTAGCATGCAACTCAAGGTTGTATGCGCGATAGCGAGCGACAGTATCACGACATTTATCAGTACATAAAGATGATCTTACCTCATCTGGAATTGTATCCTTCTGAAGTTCTAGAAGACGCTTGCTTGCTTCCGTCTCTATCTCAGATGGATTCACAGCAGTAACTTTTCCAACAGTAGGAGAAGACTCTTCAAGGATCTCATCAACTCCAGACATCAGACAAAAATCCATTGGAAAGAGAGGGTCAAGTTCAACTGTCTCATAAAGCTCCTCACCATCAGAGTTGACCATTAGTGCATAGTCTGACTGGCTTGAAGGTT
Source organism: Deinandra increscens subsp. villosa (assembly GCA_039602395.1). Classification (NCBI taxonomy): domain Eukaryota; kingdom Viridiplantae; phylum Streptophyta; class Magnoliopsida; order Asterales; family Asteraceae; genus Deinandra; species Deinandra increscens. The sequence continues at coordinate 71,945,670 of JBCNJP010000027.1, forward strand.
GAGATGATGAAGACGAAGTCCAGTTATAAACACCATCTTTGAGTGAGACTAATGCCTTTCCACCGTTGTTGACTCCTTGAGCATCTTGAGAGTTAGACGAGCCAGGATGAGAGACATTAGAGTTGGCATTCTGAGGTTTCTGATAGGATGAGCTGCTTTGCTTCTGATATGACTGGTTTCCATTGCCAGCTTGTTTCTGAAAAGCCTGATTACCTCCACCCGAGCTTACAGGAGCATTCCACGTCCTTGGTTTTGGGCATTCACGTGCGAAATGTCCGAGCTCTTGACAGTTGAAGCATTGAGCTTTGGACTTATGAAACCCGATATTGGCATTTGAAGGAAGTTGAAACAAATTCCTCCCAGTCTTTCTAAAGAACTTCCTCGTTCTAGCAGCTATCATACCCATCTGCCACTTGATGTCGATCTCTTCCAGATCATCAGCAGAAATTTGGGCAAGATCTTCTTGACAAACAGTCATTGTCTCAATGTTCCCAGACATTTGAGGGTTCATACAAGCTAGGTAAGCATTGCACAAATCTTGGTCCAAGCTGGTGTTGTTAAATGAAATTGGTGCTAACTGCTGAACCATGAACCCAGACGGTGGCTGTTGAACATATGTAACATTTGAAGGTTGATGAGTGGCATGAGATGCAAATACTTCAGTTTGGATAGCAGCTGGTAAAGGAGATGAAGCAGTTGCAGACAGTGTAGAGCCAGACGAGTTGGAAAACTGGTAATTCTCTTCACAAGCAGAAGCAGCAAATGCAGCATTGGGAATTGAGGAAGATGAGCCCCTTGAAGTCTCATCTCCCATAAGTGACTTACCACTACGTTCAACCGCTCTTACTTCATAGTCTCTCACCTTGTCTATCATATCCAGATAGTCAGCCTGTGTCAGATCAGTACTTTCTATCAGGTAAGTGACATATGAGGCAAATTCCTGAGGGAAAGAATGCAGGATTTTCCTTCTGATATCTCCAGAGTCAGGACGAATTTTCTTCGTAGTCATTTCGGTAATGATTCTGCAGAAGCGGTTGACATGTGTTTCAGAAGACTCTCCACTTCTGTGAGCGAAGGTGTTAAAATCCAACTTCAATTTTTCAAGTCTTCTTTCCTTTGTAGCCGGATTGCCTTCATACTTTTTCTCCAAACCAACCCAGATCTCATGGCCTGAAGTAGCCTCGCGAAATTGATGTAGCAAGTCATCATTCAATGCCATCTTTATACAACCCAATGCACGCATGTCAAGTATCCTTTGTGCCCTTTCAGCTGGAGTCAACGTATCCAAAGGTTTTGGAATCTTCTTCATGTTGTTAGGAGGATCAGCAACAGTAGCAGCAGCAGTGCAGTAGCAGTAGCTTCATCAATTTCAAACACATCCGGACCTTCAACGATTGAAGTCAAAAGATCATAATCAACATACTCCAGAAACAACACAAACTTCCCTTGCCAATGATCAAAGTCACTTGCGCCCATTAGTTTTGGAGGACGATTATGACCTTGCATGACAGGAGTAAACTGATTGCCTTCAGCCATTGGAAGTGACGAACACAGAAATTTAGCACAAACTTGCTAAATTGACTAACGGTTCGGACGGATTGAACACTTTGTTCAAAGATGCTCAAATGCTTGTAGAATGCTTGAATTCACACAAATCCTACATTAACAAACATAATTAGTCATTGACAAGTGAGATTTCAGCAAAAAAATTTTGAAAAGTCAAATTTCCAGAATTAGCCAAAATTTGAACAGCTTGTTCTTGAGTAATTTCAAACTTCAAAAATCAATGTTGACAAAATCAATGTTTAAGATCATCAATAGGTTCGAAATTCATGTAGGATTACGTTACTCAACTGACACAAACTCCAAAAACTACTCTAAATGACCTAATTTGATGGAATAGTAAGATTATGTGAAGAACACCAAAAACCACCACTTTTAGCCTCTAAAATCTTCAATACTTGATGTTTTTGAAAGAGATCAGTGCCAATCGGTTCGGTTTTACTAGTGTGAAACTCGCCATTCATCAATTTTAACAAAGATTCAACAGAAAAACAAATTTGAAAAATTTTACTCAAGAACAGACTTGAAAAAAAATGCGAACTGTTCATGGCTAAATCTTAGAAATCCGACTATTTTTCTTGAGTATTACAGAAATCTGAGTGAACCATTGTGTTTCTTGAGTGATTTCTACCAAGAATCAACTCAAACAACAAGCAAATCCATCCAAAATTGAAGAACATGGCTCTTATGAGATTTTCTCCATTTTGAGACAACTCATATGAGATTTTCTCCATTTTGAGACAAACCTCAAAAATGAAGAACATGGCTCTTATACCAATTGTCAGGACTAGATTTGAGCAACATGTTCTCATATGATTCATCACACAAGTGCAGAAATCATGTGTGATGGTCGATTCTGGAAGAATCTGCATCAATGCTCACCCATTGATGATTACTAAAGCTCAAGAACACACACTAACACCAAGAACACACACAAATGCTCTCTTGAAGAATAATCCAGGAGTGCCTGTCCTCAATAGGGTTTTCTCAACTGTATATATACTACAAGAGAGCATAGGACAAAAAGAATGTTTGACACACACAATCATTGCCTAGAATTCAGCAAAATATTCCATCAGCACAGACAAGTTCGCTAAGAATTTAGAAAAGTTCGCTAAGCATAAACAAGTTCGCTAACAAGTTCGCTAAGTATAAACACGTTCGCAACAAGTCCGCTAAGCATAAACAAGTTCGCTAACAAGTCCGCTAAGCATTAGCAAGTTCGCTAACAAGTCCGCTAAGCATAAACAAGTTCGCCAACAAGTCCTCTAAGCATAAACACGTTCGCTAACAAGTCCGCTAAGCATAAACAAGTTCGCTAACAAGTCCGCTAAGCATAAACAAGTTTGCTAACAAGTACGCTAAGCATAAACAAGTTCGCTAACAAGTCCGCTAAGCATAAACAAGTTCGCTAACAAGTCCGCTAAGAATGGACAAGTCCGCTAACAAGTTCGCTAAGAGCAAAACAAGTTCGCTAAGTTTAGAAACAAGTCTGCTAAGTAAACAAGTCCGCTAGAAACAAATCAAGTACGCTAAGACAAACTTTGACCAAATATGATAAGTGTTAAACAAGTCCGCTAAGTACAATTATCAGAAGTTCGTTAAGAGGAAAAACAAGTACGCTAGATTCATAAACAAAATGTTTCTAAGTACAAATTCAAAGTCAATTACAAATCAAATTATCTAATCTAGATAGGACATCAAAAAGGTCTTCACCAGCAATACTCAACGGTGAATAGTTAGTGTTGCCAACAAAATAGGTTCCAACAATTTTTTTTAACAATATTACACAAAAAGCGCTCTCTTCTCTGATCTGGTTTTAATTGAAAAGGGTGAAGAAGCCCTCAAAAGTATCGCTTCAGTTCGTTGTTGCTTGCTTCCTATCGTCTGCCATCACTTCCTATCGCCGCCCTCGCTTCAAGGTTTGGTGTTTTTTTGGGATTATATTTAGATCGATGACGGTGGTGCTGGTGCGAGAGGCTCCTTTGACGGTATCATTCAAATCGATGGAATCCAGGTATAAAATTTCTTAATTTCACTAACAAGTATATCCATTTTAATATTAGGGCTTTGTCTGAAACTTCTTAATTTATTTTTTTGTGTGTGCAGTAAGATGAATTTCGATATACACGACAAAGGAGAAAGAGACGGCTTCGGTTCTTCTTTCAGCCCTTTATTCTGATGCCATTAGTTCTACAGGGGAGTTTGATGAAAATCGTGTGTCTAGCCTTCGACAAAATTTGTTGGTGAAGGAAACCTATAACTTAGAACTCTTCCCTCAACTCTTTTACTTATTAAATCTTATGAACTCTGCCCTCAACTCTTTTACTTATTAAATGTGACTTGTACCACTAATCTTTTATTATTAAATGTGATTTGTACCCTAATATTTCATCTGGACAGATTCAATTGAAGTTCATGGTAATAAAGAACCATCATCCACATGTAAGTCTTTATGTTAATAGTGAACTAGCTAAATAATATTACCTTTTAAACAAAGTGCTACATTTTGTTTATTATATCAGGATGTCTAAGAAAAGGTTGCTCATCTTGTATATCTTAATGTCATCCAGTTGCTTGCAGACCTAAATGTACAAGATGATAAACCAGTGGAAGAGATGATAAAGTCAAAGAACACAAGGATGCAAAATAGGGTATGTGTGTGGGAATTATTTTTTAATCTGTTGTTTATCTTAATTTTTTTTCAAATATGTTGTTTATCGTATGACTTATTATTTTTTTTTTGGAATATGTTATGTGTTTGTTCTGGGAGTTCACTGTCCCATGTACACCAGGCATCATGCTTACGGGTAGGGTTTCCACGCTCCAGAATGAGTCTTGCTATATTGTTCACTTCGATATGGCAATATGGACGGGCTGTGTAACAGGTCAAACAGATTTGAGGTGAAACAAATCATTTTTATGTGCAATAACGGGCTGGTGGGTGGGTAAGGGGCCCCATTGGTTTGGAAACTATCTTTTTTGTGAACTAGAGAAGCTAATTTAAGGATATGAATAAGCCTTTGTAATTCACTCTTATTAAAGGTAAATATCATACTGTTTCCTTAACTATTTAATTTTTTTGTCCAGGTTTGTGTGTTGAGTTGCATATTTTATTTACATTTAATGAATAAATTTTGTGCATAATAAAATATGTGCTTGCTTCATGTTGTTGGTGTGAAGGTATGCATTCTATTGTGTTTGATTTTTGGTCCAGGTTTGTATTTAATGGGTAAAACTTAAGTTTCATTATTATGAATTTGTGAACTTGTTTTAATTATTTTAAGAGAAACTTTGTAGTATTGCTCAGTTTTCTTACTGAATTTGCAGACTATAAAGGTTGATACTTCTTTGTAGGTATACTGGATTAAAGACATTTCCAAACGAACATCAACAACAACAAAAATATAGGTAATCGGCTGCCTCATGAGTTCTAACTCGTAGGTTAATGTAGTCTGGCCTTTGTAGGAAGAGATGCTTGAATTTTATCTCAAAAAGATGGTTTTAGGAAAAACCCCTTCTCACATATATGTTTAGCTCATGATTTCTATACAATTTCTAGAAATTTTCGATTTCCTGATTCGTGATATTCATCGACTTTTCTGTGTTTTTTGCTTTATTTGTGGGCTATTCAAGAAGAGCTAATCCATGAAAAAAACTGAAACAAAGGTGTCAAATCTGCTATTGATATCATTTTTGGTGTTGTGTGCTTAATTTTTGTGTGTCTTTAATCAGCGGTTTGAAAATTTTATGGTTTTAACTAATTCAGACCATTTTTGACTTTCATGTGTAGCTGTCAATTTCATGTATACTCTCGATCAGGCAAGCAACAATCTGTAATAGTTTACATGTAGAAAGGTTTATATATGATTATGCATTTGTAAAAGTCTGAGTTTTAAGTTTCTGATTATATAGTTTTCATTGGAGTTGTTGTTACACGGTTAGAAATTACTTTTGGAATTGATCAGCCTTAGTGACAAAAGAGTTAACCCTGAATTGCAAAAGCTAGCTGCAACTATTACTTGAAAGGCAGACAGTCTTTTGAATTGAAGAACTCGAGTCATCATGGAATGTGGAAAAGAAAAGAAGAGACTTTAAATCTTTCTTGATATTAATGTACTCTTTAAGTTCCACATGTTAGTGCACTAAACACTGCATTATGATAAATAGAACTCTTTCATAGCTGGCTTACATTTCAATTGATTTTTTGCAGGTGTAAAATCTTGATTTTTAAGGAACAAGACATGCCGTGAATGCAATGAAGATGGTCCTAAAAAATCTGGTAGTGAAGATGTTGAAATGAAAAAAGGCGAGTGGATTTGTCCTTAGTAAGTTTGTAATTGAGATGTCGTGGTCATAATGCTTTCAAATTTCATCTTGCAGGTTTAAAGAACTTTCTAATTATTTCATATAAAGTAGTTCTATGATTTTGCAGAGCCAACTTTCAAAGAGAAGAACTTTTCAAGTGTTAACTTTTAAAGAGAAGAACTATTCAAGCGTATAGAGAAACATCCCACATTGCCTCTTTGAAAAAGAAAACCGGGATCCTTGGCATATAAAACAAGGCTTCAGAGGAAATTAAAAATAATTAGCTGATTGATTTGCCTAAAGACTCTTTATCATGCGGTGGTTGTTTAAGTTATCTAATTATAAGTAGAATTAGTGTAGTACCAATGTAAAAAAAAAAAGAGAGAGAACATTTTTCATTACTTTTCTATACGCCATGAATTAAAAACTTACACTCATAAGCAATAGTACATTCTTATGATAGTTACATTTCTTACTATATGTACACTTAAGTAACTTAAGTAACAAAGATGTAAAAGATACATGTTGACGCTCAAGATGTAATGTCAGTAGGAACGAAGATCAAAGATCGATCAACCCAATAGTCAAAGCAACAATCAAGCATTTAACCGTAATGAAGAGAAATAAATCAAACATAGATTTATTTAATAAACAATGCAGATGAAGATAAATAATTCAACACAAACAATTATTGAACTCAATTTTACCAAATACACATGAAATCCAAGATTATAACGGGGGAGGGGATTCAACCTATTTACTCTATATACCAAACGGAAACGAAATTAAAGGATTGTGAGTCAAATTGGTTTTAAGCAACAAATTAAACTCAAGTACCGCGTTGGTTCTCTCATATAATAGAACCGTGATGGTCGTTGCCGCCAGTGAACACGCATATACCGCATTATAAGTTGACACCGGACCGCATCCCTAAAAACGTATGCCGCAATCTAACTTGTTGTGACGCCAATATATATTTCAATTCAAGTGTTTGTTGTTATTTGTTTGAGTTCCAAAAAAAGAATACCTTGATGTAAATTATCGTGCCCCCATAACAAGCGAACAGAAGACGAATATCGCATTGTAGTTTGTTGTATCGCTGCAACGCGCGAACAGAAGATGAATAACACGCTATACACTGTCGTCGCCGCAACGCGCGGGCACACGGCTAGAATATATATATATATATATATATATATATATATATATATATATATATTATTTAAGTTTATAAAGCAAGAGATAAAAATAAAAATATAGCCGATCAGATTTTATATTTAATTTTATTACGAAAATTTTGCCCGCCCGGGCGTTATGGCGGGCTATCATATTCGTTATGCTTTTGTGAGTTTGCGTATTGTTTATTGGCTAAGTGTTTTCTTCACTTTAATAAGTGGGTAATTTTATCTTTGGGTGCTATTGTTGGGACGACTGTGTCGCCGTATCATCACCATCAAGCATCAAAAGTTATATAATCACCCTTTCTTACCCTTGTACTATGTTTGCCCCTAAAAATAATATATTAAAACATCATGAATTAACATCAAACTCAAGAATAAGAAAACTGACTATTGGGTCCTGTGAGGGGTTCTTTAACAATGTTGGTACAATTTGATTTAAAAAGATGAAAAAGTTGCGGAAAGTAAATCAAATTGGACGACAATAATTCATAAAAAAAGGGTTTTTCTGTATATCTCAAATGTAAATAATGGTTTAGACGAGTTTATAATATAACAATGTATCGACAGAAATAACTTTTCTATGGAAGTAAGTTGTAATTGCTTTGAGAGGATATTTAAATGTATGCTTGTTGTCTTGCTTTCTATGGTGAAGTCTGCTTGCTATTTATAGGAAGTAGTGGCAAGTTGTAAGTGGATAAGTTCGTTGAGGACGGTTGAATTTGGAGTATGTCAGAGTATATAGAGATAAATTGAGGATATTCAATTTATCTCTTTTCAACTGCCTTCAACTACTTTCGTGTTAAATACCAAGTTAGTATTCACTTTACTTGTTCTTCACACAAAGGCAGAATTTGTTCTTCTCGTAATGTTTATCTTCTGATAGTCCAGAACTCCTTCAGGACTCTTCTTTGAAGACTGTTGATGCTTCCCATTAGAAGCCTTATACAGAAATGAGGATTTCTGTAGAATTGGGTCTGTACATAACTACTTCGGAAATTCCGGAGTAGTTCTGTCTAAATACAAAAATCTGTATTTCATACAAATTTTTATATCCTTTCTTTTTAGAGGATATATCTTGTCGTTTCTTCTAATACTTGTCTATTTTCCTTTACATTTACATTGTGTTCTAACAATCTCCACCTAAGTATTTGAAGAAAATAAATAAAAAGAGAAAGTAAAAGGTGCATAGATCATTCTCATTGATCATTCTACAGAAATAGTAAATAAAGTTTTACAATTCTTTTCTAACCCTTGCCCTACCGATGAGTGAGTTAATTTCAAAGTAGTAATCTTTAGTGCATTCTTCCTGCAGGGTTCGAAAGACTGTTCTTTCTTTCATTAAGGCTTAATTTCTATTTTGATGGCTTCCTTCGCTCTACTGTTGTTTGTTCTGCATTTCTCTAAGATAAATAAGAAGAAGTCCAAGGCCAGATTTGTGTACTTCTGTTTTTCTTTCAACCTGAAGAATCTTCTTTCTTCAGAGTGGTCTCTGAAGCATATACCGGGAACTTGGCCAAGAAATGTTGTACCAGATCCTCTCCATGAGATTCCAGCAGGGATGTCTTCGTTAGGCTTTGTTAGAAATAGTAGAGGGATGTCAGAGTCTTTTGTCAATTCAACATCCACTTGTGCTTGTCTTCTGAACATTTTTTTCCAGCTTCAATTCCTTGGTACAAGGCAGTGCTTACCCTTTCAATTTTTTAGGGTTGATTTGAAAAGTACCTTATGAATGAAATTAACTGAATTGGGTTTAATTACTCCAGATCTTTTTCAGTGAATTATTTTATGCTTTCATCATGTGTCTTGACTCTATAGTAGTTGTAGTGATTTACCCTTAGGTGTTTTGTTATTGATTGTGCTTTGATCTTTATGAACTCAGTGATTATAGGAATTGTGTAGGTTGGGTCTTCATCAACTAGATTTCTGGTGGTCCTGTCAAATGTCTTTCTAGAGAGAGGACTCATTTAAGGTCTATCTTGTTTTTTCTTGAGTAGTCTCTCTTGCAATTCTCTAACTTCTTCCTAGATAACTTTTTGCATGTTCTGTTTTTCAATGTAATCATCTTCAAAAGCGGATCCAAATATGAAAGATCCAGCTAACGAAGATGATTGTTTTTTAGTCTGCTTTGCTGGGGTTTTCTTTGTTGTTCCGGTGGAGAGGGGTTGAGAAGTATTTGCTTTCTTGGCCGGCTGTTTTTTATGGTGATTTAGGGGAAGAGGGAGGAGGAGGTGGAGGCATACCTTCATAAGTTTGAGATGGAGGTCTGCATTTCTTTGAATTTTTCCTGTTTAGTTGTTCTTCCTCCTCTTCTTGTTCACTTGGGTCCTCACTTTGAAATTTTGTCTTCTTTGTTGGAGGTTGAACAGAGATTGTGACTTGTTTCCTTTTCTCACCTGTTCCTTTTATCTTCTGTTTCCATTCTCTTTCAATTGCTCTCATCTAATCTTCTTGGAAAGAGTGTTTGATTTCCAGATTTACTGAAGCCATTTGATCACTTATTAGATTGCTTCTGACCAGCTTTATTACTTCCTGTGCCTTCTTTGTTTGATTTCTACCTGTTTCTTTCAAAGTAATTTTCTTGTTCATTAGTTATGTAGACAGGTTCTTGAGCATTGATTCATCAGCACTTGTATATACACATAGCAACTTTTGGAGGCTTCTGTTGATCTCTTTTGATATCTAGTTTGCCTTTTCTCTTAGTTCTTCTTTCCAAGTCTCTAGCTCAACTGCTAGAGTATTTAGTTGATTTGTGCTTTAAGGTGTGTTTCTTTCCACTTTCATGAGCTTTTCTGAGTTTGAGGAATTGAGTTTTCCTAGTTCATGATCCTAGTTCATGAAGGTCAATTTTCTGATCTCTTTTAAAATTAATTATTTTCTATCTGATTGTTTGAGAAAATTTAAGAGATCAGTTTTGAGTAATACTGGGTAAATTTAGAGAGGGATCAACAGATGATCTATCACCTTCTAACACACCAATGGACAACACATGTCCAGCTGTTTTACTAACAAATTCTCTGTTGAGAGTTTTGGTAGTGCCCAGAGAACCAGAGATATCTGGTGTCCCCAGGTCTTCCACATTCATTGTCTTCATCTTGGATGATTCAGACTTATGTGTTGTTTGTAGGGGTGTTTACGGTTTGGTTTCAAACCGTGAAACCGTTCAAACCGGTCATCGGTTCGGTTTCGCGGTCGGTTTTTTATCTACACTAACGGTCGGTCGGTTTTTAAAATTTCAAACCGTAGTGAACGGTTTGGTTTACGGTTTATATAAAATATCAGTCGTAAAAAACCGGACCGGACCATTTACATATAATATATATTATATAATACATATATATATAATATAATTATATATATAGATAAATTACGTTGATCTTTTTTGTTGTAAAGAACTTTTGGGTTTGACGTCGTTTAAAAAAATATCACAGACGGATTTAAGGGTTTCACGTTGTTTAAAAAAATATCACAGAGGGATTTAAGTTTTAGACGTTTAAATCTTAAAATAAAAAGAAAATTATAATTTAGTAACGGATTTAGATAATATCTATTTAGATATATAATGAAGGATGTATATTCTAAAATTTAGATAGCTTTTTTGAAATTTGAAAGTATGGAGCAGGGAGCTGGTGCCTGTACGATTTTGGTTTTTAAAATCTGGAAATTTAGACATGTAAGCGAGAATGTCGGCTTGAGTAACGCAAACATTGGTGAGAATCCAATGCCCCGAAAACCTAAGGGACGATCAACCAACATTTATCGAATTTGAAAAAGAGTCAGAAGAGATGGTTCGATCCTCTTATTTTACGCAGGACCTTTGGGAATTCTTCAAGCTCTAGCAGATGGTACCAAATTACTTTTCAAAGAGAATCTTCTTCCATCTAGAGGAGATACTCGTTTATTTAGTATTGGACCATCTATAGCAGTCATATCCATTTTATTAAGTTATTTAGTAATTCCTTTTGGTTATAACCTTGTTCTAGCCGATCTCAGTATTGGTGTTTTTTTATGGATTGCTATTTCAAGTATTGCGCCTGTCGGCCTTCTTATGTCAGGATATGGCTCAAATAATAAATATTCTTTTTTAGGTGGTCTACGAGCTGCTGCTCAATCAATTAGTTATGAAATACCATTAACTCTATGTGTGTTATCAATATCTCTACGTGTGATTCGTTAAGACATAAATTTCCCGCTACATCTTTTCTTTCTAGTGAGGAAGTGTCATGAGTTGAATATAAATTTTCGTTTTTTATTCATTATTCGGGGATTGATGAAGGAAACCAGATAGTTATATGAGTGAAAGAAACGGCTTAGAAATTTGCAGTAAAAGATTGAATCTCAGTTTGTGTATTTCATTTAAAAGACCCGAAGTAGCAAAGCCTTGGGTAAAAATAGTACTTGAGGCAGTTATTGTGGTTAAATAATTTTTTCTTTTTTTGAAATACGGCACTATATGAATAAGGGAGAAACACCATGAAAGAAAAATGAATGATTCATATAAATCACTTAGTGGGAAATGGCCTGAATAAATCCAACGAGTGATTAATAATCCTATGGTAACTGAGTTCATGAATTATGGCCAACAAACAGTACGAGCCGCAAGGTATATTGGTCAAGGTTTCATGATTACCTTATCACACGCGAATCGTTTACCTGTAACTATTCAATACCCCTACGAAAAATTGATCACATCCGAGCGTTCCGCGGCCGAATCCACTTTGAATTTGATAAATGCATTGCTTGTGAAGTATGTGTTCGTGTATGTCCTATAGATCTACCCATTGTTGATTGGAAATTGGAAACAGATATTAGAAAGAAACGATTGCTTAATTACAGTATTGATTTTGGAATATGTATATTTTGTGGTAATTGCGTTGAGTATTGTCCAACAAATTGTTTATCAATGACTGAAGAATATGAACTTTCCTGTACGATTTTGGTTTTTAAAATCTGGAAATTTAGACATGTAGTATACTACAATTTATATTATGAAGTTTTGTATTTATAACATGTTTTGTTTTGGAGGTTTTCAACTTTAGTATTAAGAATTACCATCATTCATTCGGTACTAAAAATTAAGGATTTCGTATTAGCAAATTAGAGGTGACAACTAGTAAGTATTGTAGAGAACCTGAGATTTTTTAAATTATAAATTTTATTATTCTAAACTTATATTGGAATCCTAAAGATCTCAAACCGTAATTATTTTTAACGGTTCGGTTTAGGTTTTCGGTTATTAAAAACCGTAATTAACGGTTTGGTTTATGGTTTCACCCAAAAACCGTATAAACCGAACCGTGAACACCCCTAGTTGTTTGAATGTTCTTTTTAGAATATTCATGTGTCGAATCCTTAGGGAACCAATCCCTGTGGATTCTTTCTAAGCTTCCTTGACTCATTGAGTCTCCACTTGTTGGTGCTTGTTGATGACTTTCAGAGTCATCAAACAGGCTGGGCTTGGTGGCTATTTCGGGAATATGTATGTGAGGTGGTGGGTTTGGTGGACTGAAGTAGAAATCTTTGTAGGCTGGGATGGAGGAGTTGGGTGTGGGAGAGTCTGGTGAGTTTCTGTTTAGATTGAATGATTTAGAAAAAATGGGATGTTTGTGGGCTGTGTTTGAGGATTGGTTGTTCTGGCTCAGATGGGTTCTGCTCCTGTAGTTCTATCCCTTCTTTGTATTTTATCAGAACTAGGGATTTATCTGGTATATTTGATAGCAAGGTGGAGGGTACAAATGATATAGAATGGATTGTACCTGATTTAAATTTCTTCAGGATTTTCAGAATTGTTGAGTTGTGTTTGGCTCCTGTCATAGCTACCGATTCTTCCTAACACTTATTGAAGATAAGTAGGGAAAGGAATTTGATAAATGGAATGTGAGAAATTTCTTTCTTTTCCTTGTGTTTGTCTTCAATTCTTTTTACCAAATTTCTCCAAAGTATTACCCCATAGTCTACTCTTTTATTTACAATTAGAGCAACCATTATGGAGTATACGGATTCACTAACCTGATCTGATGAGCCAACTTTTGCAGTCAGGCTGTAGATTAGGGTGTACATCATCAGCTTCCACTTTCTCTCTAGTTGATTGATGTTTATTACTGAGACTGTGGTGAAGCTTGCCCCTTGGTTCAGAGAATTGATGGTTTTAAGTATTTCTGCTTTATTTGGGGGTTGTGTAGGATCTTCAGGTTTCTTGAGATCGATAGCTTGTCTGAAGTCTTCTTCTGTACACCGTAGCATAGTTTTAGATCGATCTTCATTCTCAATTAGTGCTTAAATCCATTCCTTCTTGTTCACGGTCTCAGTTTTTACTTTGATGGTTGACCAGACATTTATAAGGATCCTTTTGGTGATTTCTTCATCTTCAGTGAGAGCTACCCTAAGAGGTGAAAAACTTAGGGCTTCAATGACGATTTGTACGTCGTTGGAGTACACCAATGGGTTTAGGTTTGCTCGTATATTTTTTGGCTCGATGTTGAAGGTTTTGAAAGGGGAGTTTGAGAAGATGAGACCATTTTAATTGTTCGAAGAGATGCTCTGCTTGGTGAAGATGATGATTTTAGGAAGAGTGTTTAATTTGGAGAGTGAGTGAGGTTTTATGGTTGGCGAGAGATTCTAGGGTTTTAACGGCTCTTTTTCACCGATTGGATTGACTGGGTGGTGAAACGGATATCCGTTGGATCACTGATTTCCTTGTAACTGAAAAAGCTATCGTTTTCATTCATTTGGAGCTTTTATCATCCTCATTATCATTTGGGATTACTAGTAATCTTGGTGAAAGATTAATTTTAATCCCTAAATTTTGAGGGTTTTTTTTTTCAGCAGAGATCAAATGTCTTCTTAACAACCACAGTAGGAATTATTGTTCCCTTGTTGGAACTTAAAATCTATGTGACTGACGTCATCAAATCTATTTACCGAAGCATTCAACCGAAGAATTCATGTGAATTGATTCAGAGACGCGAGTTGTGATGCTCGAGGCTTGCAGTTTGGACCGAAGACCGTTTTCTGGAAAAGTCAACCGTTCGGGTCAACGGACAACGTAAAAGTCAACGGTAGATCGGTTCGAGCGAGTAAAGCTTCAGATTAATTAAATCAACTTTGATTTAATTAATATTTATGTTATTTGTCTTTCTTGTAATTTTGTTCAGTTTTTATGTTTTTCTGTTGTTAGTCACCCTCACTATATATAGTGAGGGGTGCCCATTACAAGAGAGACTCTCTGAGTGTGGAGATGATGATTTTCTTGTAGAGTGTGAGATTTCCATTCTAGAGAGAGAGAGAGAGTGAGTCATGGATTTCTAGAGAGAGAGTGTTGTCATGATTTCTTGATTGTAATCATTCGATTAATGAAATCATTCGACTTATTCATCATCTTTCTTATGTTTATGATTATCCAAGATTCATTTTCATCATCTTCATCTCTTTTTTTTGGGGGTTTTCGAATGCGAACCTCGTTCTTGCTCAAGATCGGGATTCTTGATGTGAAAATCGGTCCCGACAAATGTTATCAGAGCGGGTAACCGATCAGATTTCATCTCACGATGAATCTGGTCACTCGTATCTGGATTTTGAGCTTGAATTGAGTGAAGATGAGAAAACCCACTTTTTGAGACTTTTTCTTCTATTTTTCTCATTTTTGGATGATTCTGGACAGATTTGATGTTTTGGATGTTAGATCTGGGTCCATTGACTTCATCTTATTTCATGATTTACTTGTTCAAATCTGTGGAGAAATTGATGATCAGAGTTGTTTTTTTCGTAACTGTGGAGTTCTTCACGTTTTTATGGTTTTGGAAGATTTTGGAGCTTTGATTCTGCGTTTTGGTGTTATTGTTGATGGATTTGGATGAAACGAAGCATGAATCGTAGTGGAAATCGCGTTCCGGATCCATTGGAAGCATCCGTTTCGTCTGAATCTCAACCATTTTGGCAGATCTGGAAAAACACACACTAGTGTGTGTTTCGCGGTGTTCTTCGTGTTCTTAAAGATTTTGTTCAAGAGATTTTCAGAGGTTTTTGATCGTCTAGACTTGTAGAGCATGAATTACAACTTCGTGGGTATAAAAATCATGAATTTTCGTTGAGTTTTGACGAAGATATGAGAGAAACACGGTTTTCCGGCGACGGGTCACGTATTTCCGGCGTTTCTAGGGTTTCTGGGCTGGCCGGAATTTTTCATCAAGATGACGATGACGTGTCGGATTTCTGTTGGACCCCATATTTTCTCTCTCCTGCCTTTGTCGGAACCCTCATGGTCAACACTTGCTGTTGTCGCATTCCTATTGGAGGGAATATGGCGCGTGGGGCCCGCATGTTCACAAGAGAACCGTTGCATTCTCTTTCTTTTGTTTTTGTCGCCAAGTGAAGATTCTTTATTGAATATTTTTTAATTGGTGGAATTGTCAAGTGGGACCTACCAACTTAAAGGAGCCGTTAGATTAAGCACTCACACAGATTAAGCATCTAACAACCATTAGATCTCATTTTCCCAGCCGTTGGATCTGATATGGAGATGAAATCCGATTGGCCAGATTTCGTTCACAAGGATTGTGCTTCTCTTTGAGGATTTTTTTTCTCCACTAATTAAATTTTATGCATTTTCATTAAATGCACGGTATTTTTTATTAGTCTTTTACGAGACTAACGGAGATAACGCCCATAACGGAATTGTGGAAAATTTTTATTAATCTCGGATTTATTCCATTTTATTGGGGTTCTCGTTTATTGACGTCGCGCGCAACGTTTGCTATCGATCACTGACGGGTTAGCTTTATTATCCGGCTAATTACTCAGCTTTCTCGTTATATCTCATGGTTTATTTTTAGTGGATGCAGCGTGGATGTCAGCTAACCGGATTAACTGGAATCTCAGTGAATATTGGAATTTATCCGTTAAATCTCTCGAGAAGCCGTTACTTTATCGAAAATTGATGGAACTTTCAGATCGCGCCGTTTTCACCGATGTTACTCAGTGATCTTCACGGAATATTTTTTCCGAGCTCGTTTTTCTTCGCCCGAAATTACGAAGACTCCGGTTATGATTATTTTCGCTCGGGATCTCAAATTTTTCTCAGATTTGACGTTTATATTTAATTTTCGCATCCAACCTCAGTCAGCGGATTATTCACAACTGTCAGCATCTGGCTTCCAGGTTTTTCGCGAGATTGTCCGATTTCAGGATTTTTTATCTGGTTTCTCTAGGCAACCGATCGCGACGGTTCGACTCTCCGCATCATATTTTTACGCTTCCGATTTGATGTTTTTGGAGAGATTTAGAGAAATAGGAGGAATTATTATGGATTTGGATATCGGGTCGATTATTCGGAGTTAGAGCATGTTCAGTGTTTGATTGGTTTATCTGATTCAGTTTGTTGCAGTTTTGACTCCAATGTTTAGCATTTTCTCAGTATTGTACCCAACCGTGTGAATCGAGTGAGCAGCAGCACTTGGCTCTCAACTGGAGCAACAAGAACAGAAGAAGCTCATTCAGAGGGGGAATTTCTACAACAAATTGTCTCCGTTTTATTAGTTTCTCATTGAAGATGTACGAAAGAGCGATTCTTCAGCAGTTGAACAGATTTGAAAGCATCAGTCAAGGGGGAATTGTTGGAACTTAAAATCTATGTGACTGACGCCATCAAATCTGTTTACCGAAGCATTCGACTAAAGAATCCATGTGAATTGATTCAGAGACGCGGGTTGTGATGCTCGAGGCTTGCAGTTTGGACCGAAGACCGTTTTCTGGAAAAGTCAACTGTTCGGGTCAACGGTCAACAGAAAAGGCAACGATAGATCGGTTCGATCGAGTTAAGCTTCGGATTAATTAAATCAACTTTGATTTAATTAATATTTATGTTATTTGCCTTTCTTGTAATTTTGTTCAGTTTTTATATTTTTCTGTTGTTAGTCACCCTCACTATCTATAGTGAGGGTGCCTATTACAAGAGAGACTCTCTGAGTGTGGAGATGATGATTTTCTTGTAGAGTGTGAGATTTTCATTCTAGAGAGAGAGAGAGAGTGAGTCATGGATTTCTAGAGAGAGAGTGTTGTCATGATTTCTTGATTGTAATCATTCGATTAATGATATCATTCGACTTATTCATAATCTTTCTTATGTTTATGATTATCCAAGATTCATCTTCATCATCTTCATCCCTTTTTTTGGGGTTTTCGAATGCGAACCTCGTTCTTGCTCAAGATCGAGATTCTTGATGTGAAAATCGGTCCTGACATCCCTTCTTTTTCATCCTTCTTTCCTTTTCTTCAACCCCCCCCCCCCCCGTTTTTTGTATGTGTGTGTCAAAAAGTTTTCCCTCCCTTTTTGTTTCATACTAACACTACAGCTTTTGTACAAAACTACTTTGGAAATTCCGAAGTGGTGTTCTAAACAAACACAAATTAAGTTTTTCTTGATATATTCCCAAAAGATTTCATTTTGACAATTTTCACACAGAAGAAACACCTAGTACATAACTATTTAAACATTAAGTTTAAGTTAGTGCATGCAATTCTACAAGTACAAGGTTGGATTATTCTGGTGGGCAGAGATGGATGTGCTGTGGCTTCGAGTTGGAGAGGAATGTTGTTGTGAGAAATGGGTCTTAGTCCCTCATCTTCTTCCTCTATTATATCATTTGGAAGACCAATCAGATAAAGTCAAAGATACCTTTGAGAGGGTAGGAGTTGGGTTTGAAATTCACGAGGAATTCCCTCCTATTGCTTGGCCTGGCATATTATGCTTGTCACAAATCGAGGATATAGAATAACTCTTTGTTCAATAGGGATGTAGCAGTGATTTTTCATGTTCTACAGAAGATAGTGAGAGAAGTTCATGTCCAGTCCCTGAATGAGAGCATGCATGACCATTTGGGTGTTATGGTCAGCAAGATGATGATTATTGACACGGGAGGAGAAGCAGAGTTGGATTTGTGAGAAGAAGAATTGCCAGATGGGGGGGGGGGGGAGGGGAGGTGGAATCTGTTGGCTTGTTCTTCAAAAAAATCTCCAGCATACCCAATGTCAATGAGTGTTTGAATGACTTGGGCCCTGTTAAAGTGATTGAATCCATTTTTGTCATTTAGATGGAGAGAAGAGCGGATGGAGTCTTCAGTGACTTCAAAGGAGAGATGGTTCCCTTGTCTAACAACCCGTAAGTTTCCAGGACTTAAACCGATAATATATACTTATGTGTTACCTATGTTACGTAACTGTTTACTTGCAACGTGCCAATTTTGTCATAATCACATTCATTTACAATAGGAATATATCATTGACGTAGCCTTAATTCATGTTGAAAACAATACTTGAACATGATGACTTCTTTGCACGAAATGGTCGCTGGAACTTCAATAATAATAAAGCGACTAACCAAATTCGTTTATCAAATTTACAAAACTATGGGGTAAACGTCAGAGATAATCCCATCATCTTGGGATTTATCATTATTATCATTTATCATTTTACGTTCATTTTAAATCATAGACTTTAATCAACCTTTATCATTTTATCATTCACATATTTCATGTATGACTTTTATAAACAATTTCGTATTAAACAACAACGAGTTTAGACAACGACAACCAAACAAGACTTGTGATCCAATCCGTACGTTAACATCGATTTATTTTACGTCCAAAACATTTTACTAAACTTCATTAACGTTCACGACGAATATATTTCACATGCATGCAATATATATATATATATATATATATATATAT
This sequence comes from Deinandra increscens subsp. villosa, assembly GCA_039602395.1. Taxonomy (NCBI): domain Eukaryota; kingdom Viridiplantae; phylum Streptophyta; class Magnoliopsida; order Asterales; family Asteraceae; genus Deinandra; species Deinandra increscens. The sequence continues at coordinate 71,964,445 of JBCNJP010000027.1, forward strand.
ATATATATATATATCATACATGCAACGTAATATTTTCAAATTATTGAACCTCGAGTACTTTGTCCCAATCCGAGTCATTAATTTTATTTTTTTTACATCGTAGTGAATAAATATTCTATAAAACGTTCAAACCAGATTCGATTTATTTATTTTCTTTCTTTTTTTCGAGATTTAATCAACCCGTCACCTTTTCCCTTTCTCCGGACATACGTTCATTAATACGTGATCATATCCCTACAGCTCCCACTTGAGCTCGTAATAATAAAGGTAATAACATTGGTTAGTGTCTAGCAACACGCCAATGCTCCCGGAAATATTTAAGTAAAGTTTCTCAAAGTGTATTTAAATGGTACAGTCATTTACTATCCCTTTGTTACCTATACCGTTGTTAAATATGAATATGGATCAAGTCATTTCATACTTTAACGATTCTGTTTCTCATTCTATAACTAGTTAGAGATTACCAAATTCAAAATCGAGACACATCTGGATTTCATTTGGGCACGGCCATGCAAACATCTTAATTAGTCCCAATGAGGGGCCCAGTTGTATCTGCTTCAACTTTTAAGCTGAAGGAACAAATCCTCTTAACTACACGTGTCCAGTCACATACTTCACTACACTTACTGAAAATAGCCCTTTTGTACTACCTTATTTAGGATAGTTAGAACTATATCAAGTAGGTGTAATCCATATATGCATGACCTGCTTGTATCTCAAGTCTAAGGATAATTAAAGCAACCATTTACGAATTTCACTTAATGACGACGATCCATAAAGTGACAATTCGTTAGTGGGGTAGTCCGATATGCATCCTATGAATACCATGTGAGTGTGGTGGGACCATCCATTATATATTCCAAGAATATTACCAATCACTCAGATTTGTCTCAGTTTAACTACATTCCCATATAGTTAATCGACAATGGACAATTTAGAATACTTGACAGGTACTCAAGGATTAAACATGCAAATATAGGACACAATTTACTATTAAATGAAATCAAACATATCAAAGTACTTTATTTCATTATATAAATAGAAATTGCTTAACATCCCTTATCCAAATACCGAACATCAGACATACATGATTTAACTGGCTAATTTAAGTCCCATGCCCTCGGCATGCCTTTCAAGCTTCGGCCTCGACAAAGCTTTCGTGAAAGGATCAGCTAAGTTAATATCTGTGTGAACTTTGAGTAATCTGATTTCACCTAGTTCGATCTGCTCCTAAACATAGTGATATCTCCTGGCATAGTGTCTGGCGCCCTTCTGAACTCCAGGTTCTTTGGCTATGATTAATGCACCAGTATTATCACAGTACATATCAATAGGCAAGTTACTTGTAGGGATCACGTCAAGCCCACAAATAAACTTCCTTATCAAGACTGCCTCCATTGCAGCTTCCGAAGCAGCAATGTACTCAGACTCTGTTGCAGACATAGCAACAGTGGTTTGTTTCTTGCTTTTCCAATCCACAGCGCCTCCATTCAGAACGAAGACGTACCCAGACTGAGACTTTGTGTCATCTCTATCAGTCTGAAATCCAGCATTGCAGTATCCGGTCACTTTGAGCTCTTGATCTGGATTTCCCCCATATACCAAAAACAAATCTCTAGTAGCCCGTAGGTACTTGAGAATGGTCTTAACAGCAGTCCAGTGACTTTCACCTGGATTCTGTTGAAATCGGCTAACGATATTTTGCGCAAACGCTATATTAGGTCTAGTGCATCTCACCGCATACATTATAGAGCCTACATCCGAAGCGTAAGGGACTCTTTGCATACGCTTCACCTCATCAGGTGTAGAAGCACCTTGTTTGACCGATAGACCAAGTCCTTCCTGCATAGGTACTATACCAAGCTTGGAATTCTCCATCTTGAATCGCTTCAAGATCTTATCAATATAAGCACTTTGACTTAGTCCAATCAACCGCTTAGTTCTATCTCTATAGATCTTGATTCCAAGAATAAATGCTACTTCTCCCAAGTCTTTCATGGCAAAACACTTTCCAAGATGGGATTTTACATCTTGCAACATTGGAATGTGTTTTCCTAAATCAATATGTCATCTACATATAAGACAAGGAAAGTAACATTACTCCCACTAGCTTTGCGATATACACATGGCACATCGGGATTCTGAACGAAACCAAACCTTTTGATTTCTTCATCAAACCGTTTATTCCAACTCCTCGATGCTTGCTTTAGTCCATAAATGGACCTTTGAAGCTTACGTACTCGGTTGGGATGTTGTGGATCAATGAACCCTTCAGGTTGATCCATATAGACTTCTTCATCCAAGAAACCATTTAAGAAGGAAGTCTTAACATCCATTTGCCATATCTCAAAGTCATAGTACGCTGCTATTAGGGGTGTTCAAAAATATCCGAGTGCGAATCCGTATCCGAATTATCCGAAATTCCGTATCCGAATTATCCGAAAATTTTGGATATCCGGAATTTTGGATATCCGAAACTCGGATATCCGAAAATTCGGACTTGGACTTGGACAAGAATTTACAAAATTTTCGGAAGTTTCGGATACCCGGCATCCGAAAATTTAAATAAATTTAAATAAATTTTATATTAAAGAAATAAGGAATTATTGAATACTTGGACTATGTTTATTTGTTTTGTCGTTTTTTATGTCGAACTTATGTTTATTTGTATTTGAAGACTTGGACTATGTTTATTTGCTTTGTCGTTTTTTCGTTTTTTTTTTGTTAAATTGTGGTTTTTAAAAAATAAACTGGATTTTCGGATATCCCTTTTAACTATTCGAGTCTAGTCCGAAATTTCGGATATCCGAAATTTCGGATATCCGAAATTTCGGACTTGGACTTGGACAACGAAAACTGATATCCGAAATTTTCGGATATCCGAAATTCGGATATCCGAAATTCCGGGTATCCGGTTTTGAACACCCCTAGCTGCTATGGCTAAGAGAATCCTAATAGCTCTTATGTCAGCAACTGGTGAGAAGGTCTCATCATAGTCAACGCCAAAACGTTGAGTATAACCTTTCGCCACAAGACGAGCTTTATAGGTGTGTACATTTCTATCCATGTCGGTCTTCTTCTTGAAGATCCATTTACTCCCAACGGTCTTCGCGTTAGGAGGAAGATCAACCAAGTTCCAAACTTGATTATCCCTCATGGATTTCATTTCCACGTTCGCAGCTTCAAGCCATTTATTAGATTCCGGATCTGATAATGCAGCTTTGAAGTTCGGAGGCTCATCGAGATCTCCTGATACGTAAAAGTAGTAACCCATTGTTTCCTTTGGGTATCCCACGAAGATGCACTTAGTAGTCCTGGGTTGTAGTTTGTCAGGCGTATCAAGCTTCACAAGTTCCTCACATCCCCAGACTCTTAAGTAAGACAACACAGGGACATCTCCATGCCACAATTGATGCGGTGTCTTTTCAACCTTCTTGGTTGGAACCATATTTAGAATGCGTACAGCGGTTTCTAGAGCAAAATCCCAAAATGATATTGGGAGAGTTGTAAGGTTCATCATCGACCTCACCATTTCTAGTAGGGTTCGATTCCTCCTCTCAGACACTCCATTATGCTGAGGAGTGTAAGGAGGAGTAAGCTGTTGGAAAATTCCACATGCTTTAAGATAATCCCTAAACTCTTGGCTTAAGTATTCTCCACCACGATCCGATCGAAGGATCTTGATGGTCTTTCCGAGTTGATTTTCTACTTCGTTCTTGAACTCTTTGAATGTTTCAAACACTTCATGTTTATGTTTAAGCAAGTAAACATAACCATAACGGCTGAAATCATCCGTGAAAGTCACTAAGTAGCTAGCACCTTTTCTTGACACATGTCTAAATGGGCCACAAACATCAGTATGAATGAGTCCAAGTAGTTCTTTAGCCCATTGCGGCTTGTTCAGAAAGGATTTTCTTGTCATCTTTCCTGAGATACAGGAAACGCATTTATTAAATGATTCATCATTTGATTGTAAGATCCCTTCACGTTGAAGTCTTTCAATGCGGTTTTTGCCAACATGGGCAAGACGACACTGCCAAAGATAGGTAGAGTCCAAACTTGTTTTGGCTCGTTTGCTAACAGTGAACATTGAATTATTTGAAACACAACCACGCATATCAATTTCATAAATGCCATCACAAGGAATAGCATCAAAATAATGAATATTATTTTTAGAAGCTGAAATACCGATATTATTAAACGCATTAATAAATCCTTGGTTTTTCAATAAAGAAACTGAAATAACACCTCTAGTGATAGAAGGTGCATAATGACAATTGTCTAATACAATAAATAACCCAGAAGGCAGAATTAAATGATATTCTCCTATAGCTTCCACAACTGCTGGCAAACCATTTCCCACGTACAACTGCAAAGCTCCAGGCTTCAGTTTCCTCCTCTTTCTAAGACCCTGTAACGAATTACAGATGTGAGTTCCACAGCCAGTGTCATACACCCATGAATCACACTTAGAAAAGGAAAATAATTCAATTGTGAAGATACCTGAAGTACTAGCCCCGCTAGTATTCTTTCTCTTCTTCATCAACTCAGCTAGATAGGTAGGACAGTTCCTCTTCCAGTGTCCAACTTCACCACAATGGTGACAGATCTGGTCTTTAGCCGGATGCTCTTTTGCGCCCGGAGGGGGTTGCTTGGTTTTAGGAACAAGCGCAACTGCCTTGCCTTTTCCCTTACCATTATTCTTTCCCTTCGCCTTTTGCGGTTGTTTAGCCTTTTGGATCTTTCCCCCCTTGATCATAAGAACTTGGGGTGTTTCAGTGGCCTTCTTGGGAATCATTTTTTCATACTCGACAAGCATAGCATGAAGCTCAGGTATAGTCTTAGTCATACTATGCATGTTGTAGTTGCGCACAAAACCCTCAAAATCCTTCGTAAGAGATTTGAGGATCATGCCAACTGCGACAGCCTGATTATACCCATAATTGAGCGATTCCAATTTGTCAAAGTAGCTCTTCATCTTGAGCACATGACTGCTGACCGGTTTACCAGTTTCAAGCTTCAAGTCGTGGAGTTCCACAACTAGGTTGAACAATTCAACACCAGCTTGTTTTTCATACATCTTTTTCAGCTTTTTGATCACATCACAAGGTGTATGAAATTCGTATTTCTTCTGAAGTTCAGGAGTCATACTCGAGATCATCATGCAAGCAACCTCATCGTATCTGCTATACTCTGCATTGTAGAATGCTAGGATCCAATTAACATGCCATCATATCATCAGTTGATCTGCAAGAAATGATGCACTCAAAAGGTAAGTGACGATCAATAATTGTACTCCAAGTACAATTCCTAGATTTTATGGGACCTACAAATAACACTTGTGAATCTTGCACCAAGTAATTTGTAGTCATGTTTCATCCCATCTTTTGCCACGGGCCAAGGGTCTCGCCGCCTAGCTCGCTTTAAGTCGTCCAACTAAGAACGCACAAATTGTCCACCATTGTGTACCAATGAGTGGGAATTTGCCATGTAAATGCCATTTTACCATTGTGTACCAATGAGTAAGATGACATCCACAAGTGTCCTTTTCAAGGTGAATGGCAAAGACTTAAGTTTGGTTTGGGTCAAAACAATTTTGATGTGTGATCAAAAATGTTATGTGTGAAAATTCATGCACATCTTCACCACATAATGTGTTTATAAAATTCTTAGTTTTGTCTTCCAAATCAAAAGAGCTCGGTAGCTCCATTTGCAACACACAAAGAAGTGTAGGGGTGAGGTTTGCACTTTTGCAATTAAAAACCTACCAACTTTAGGGAAGCATGGCGACCCGACTTATACCTCTCTTAGAGTGTGTTCAAATGGGTGAGCCGGTGTTTCTTTTGAGTTTTAGGACACATATTTTATTTTATAAACAAAATCATATTTCAATAGATATTTAAGCAAATTTCGATTTTCATAAAACAAACTTGCATTTAAAACCTTTTATTATGTTATAATTATCACAAATAATCACATAATCTTAGGGTTTCTAATTATCTAACATAATTTTAATTTTAATCCTCTTGATCCAAGTAACAACCATGAACGATTTGCATGAAACTTCATGGTTTTTTACTTCCATTTAACATTTAAAGTTGAAGGTACAACATGTTGTTTAAATAATTTATCAAATAACAAAAACTTGGGTTTATCATTTTAGATCACAAAAATCAAATTTTAGAGCTAAAATTAGGGTTTCCGATTCGGCTAGAGGTTTTCGATCCAATCTTTAGATTTCGATCACTTTGAATAAACAATTTACGATATTGTTCGAAAACTAGGTTTGCGATCATTAAAGGGTTTATGATCGAAACTTGATCGGAAACAGGTTTGCGATCAGAATCAATGGTTTACGATCGGCAACAAGGGTTTACGATCAGCAATAAAGGTTTACTTTCCGTACATACGTTCATTAATACGTGATCATATCCCTACACCATCTTCACTTGTTCTAGTAAAATCTTGTTCTAGCAAGTATTCTTAGTTTCCTTTCATGAATATAACACTCATTAGCAAGTCTTGACCTACATTTTTGTCTAAACATCATTTTGAACAATAAAAGCTTACTTAATTGTATTTATCTTCATGTTCCACCATGTATTTACCTACTAGAAACTCATGATAGTATTTACCTGCAATATTATTTTCAAAACTTAGTTTGGTTGGACCTTTTACACAAGTATTTGTTTGGTTTGCATTTTTAGACATTAACTTGTATATATTGTGTATTATGTGTTGTCCTTGTAAATTTGGACCCCTTGATGCCTATGACACGTTTTTACACTTTTAATATAGTCAAAATATGATATCTTGGACTTTAGAAAGATTACTAGTGCTTAAACTCACCATAGCAAACTTTTACATACAAAAGTACACCTTAAAAACCCTAGAAAATGCTTTTCACTATAGATCCGTTTTGACCAGAAAGTTTAGGATTTTAAACAGTAGTTTTTGATGGTTTAAATGACTTTAGAACATGGCCAAAAGATCCCTTAACAATTTACTTGAATTTGGGCACAAACCGGGACTAAAACCGACACCCGACGGGCCCGGAAACACCATTTTTGTAAGAAAACCCAAATCTGGTCCAAATGAACTCATATGGTTATTTTAATGGTAAAAACATGTCTACAAATGCATATGGTGAATTTAGGAACCTAACAGTGTCATTTGAACGGGCAAACTGGACCAAAACGGCAAAATCGACATAAAATCAACCAAACCGACAAACTAATGAAAACCGACACTTGAAATATTTATCTACCCATTTTGGACAGAAAATTATCATATCTTATTGTACTTGATTGATTTATAACTTAAACGGATAAATATCGTGTAATCGATGATTACCGCGAAATCGGCCGGTTTTTGACTAACTAGTCAAAATAATCAATTTCTTACATGAAAACCCTCATTTTGACTGAATATTTATTTCTATAAATATTTACCATCTCTAAATATTATTTTGGAATTTTTGTATATTTTATTTAATTAAAAATATATAATTTACATTTTCCAAATAAACCCATAACCGGACACTTTCACTTTGACTTTCCAAATCATTTAACTCTAAGGCTACCATGACGTCAAGACTTGACCTACCTAAATGGAGTGACATTAATGTCAACCCAATTACTTATTGCATGTCTCATAATTATCTAGGCTTGCACTTTCCGTTGATCATATTACCGACTACAGTTTCTGAATCACGTGAGTTTTTCACGGCCCCTTTTTCCTTTAACTATTTTTATCTTTGGGGGAGAATTCAAACATACATTTTTCCATGTTAGACAATTAGACCTTGTTATCATAACTGTTTCATGTGCTTTTCCATTGTCCCCACCCGTTATCTCATGTTCATTCATGCTATAACCCACACCCCACTATTAACTGAATCCGATTAATTATCATTTGCAAACGGTAACGTTTGAATAGATCTATTGGGTTAACGCCCCTGCTCTGATTGGTAGCTCCAATCGTGACTCTGTCATTTAGTCAAAGAGTACAAATTTTTATGTCATATCTATGCGATACCAACCGGACAAAAGGTACCAAGAGTGGGTAACAGTCAGTTTCGGTATTCAGGGTACATGGTAAGTTTATCAACTAGTCTTATCTAATATTGTCAACAATAACATGAATTGTTTCCAATTACTATTTTCATTCCACCTTTAACTGCTAGCACTTTAAACCTGTGAAATTCACCAATAATTATTTGTTGACCGTTTTCTCGTATGAATTCTCAGGTACTTGAACTTAATTGTTGTGCATGCATCGGACCTGCTTGCTTGTTTCCTGCCCTTTGCATCTTAGGACTTTTCATTTGTTTCTGGAGTATGGTTTAGCTTTTGGAGATTATCCTGACATAACATCTAACGGTGTCATGTCCTAAAAATCTTTTGAAAACTTATGTGTTGTAACTTAAACAATTTACTTTTCTCATTACAATTAATCCGCTGCGTAATGATATTGGAAAAACTCCTATTTACTCCAACAATTTAACAATTTCCAAAACGGCTCTAGTTGTTGAACCATCCAGAGTACGTTCGTAACCTTGACTGTGATAACCTTTTTTTCCATCCCGACACAAATCTTACAGGGTGTGACAACTTGAGTTCTGATTGAGCTTCCAGGTAGATAGGGGTCAGACCTGGCATTGACCTAGAACTTCATGAGAAATTCATAATAGAAGGGAGTGTTCTGGGTGAGAGCAAGACCAATGGAGTAGGTTTGCAAGAACCTCATCATTCTGATGAATGTATGTTGGTGATTAGAAGTATGAAGACACAAATTGTGGGTGAGGTGGAGTGGAATTTGGAATGCGTGTCTATCTATAAGTGCTTGAAGATCCATTTTTTATGAGCACTTGTTTGGATGGGGATTGGGATGAGAAGATATGAGAGTGACATCCATCTATTTGTAATCAGGAAGAGTTCAGAGGTCTGGAGATTTGTTAGTGAGACTTTTAGGTTTTGTCGGCTGCTTAGATCCCTGGTAAAGGTATTTGAGATGGTTTGTGAGAGGGGATTAACTCTTATTTTCATTATTCTCCTATTTAGAGTTATTATTACCTATTTTGGATGCCTTAACTCATAAAGATTTGTTTCCTGATATGCCTATTGTCATTTAAAAGAGTGAGTTGATGGGCATCATTTCTTTTCAGGAGGGAAGTGAAAGTCAACTTTTTAAAGAGGGATCCAGATAGTGACACGTTTCTCATTCATTTATTTTTATTTGGAAAAAGATAGAAGGAAAGAAAAGTCTAAACAGTAATAAACAGAGGTGCTCCCCCTTGATAGATGCAAGGAGGGGAGTCCTTTAGTTGATACAGATGTACCTCAGAAATTCTTAAGTGTGTCTGTTTAACACCCCCCCCCCCCCACTCTTTTTTTTTTAAATATCTGGTTTTTGGAACACATTTACTTTTGGGTTTTTTGTTCATTATTTCTGTGGATTCCATTTTTCTTTTGATTTTTACAAATTTGGAAGAAATATTCAAAGAGGTGTTATAGTTTGTAGAGTATATACTTTTCATGTTGTAATGTTTTTCAATCAGTTTTACCATTTCAGTACACATGCAGTGTTTGTATATGGTATTTTCTCCAAAATTTTCAAAATTTTGACTTAAGGTAATGGTTGACTCAGATTTATATTTGTTAGAGTTATCAGGGTTGCGTCGGTGGTTCACTGCATACGAGTACCATTCGATTAAGGAGTGCACTCTTGAGTTCATGGATTCCCTCTGCTTTAACAAGGATGTGAAGGATTGTTCAGTTGGTGTAGCAACTAGGTTCTGGTTGAACAACGAGTGATTTCTAATCAGAGTTTCAGAAACTGGATTTTTTTTTTCATTGCTGTCCAGTTGTGAGTCGTTTTGACTGCTGCTTTCTACAAAGATAGTCTTGGAACTTTTAGTCCCTTGAATATACCCGATCCCTTGACCATGATTCCTTGGTGTGTTTGTCATATTTTCAAGTTGATCATGAGCATTTATGAGACCATTTATTTTCTTTGTTTCCATGTGCAACCTTTGATACAAAGTTGCACGTTCAGTCTCATAGTGATCAGTTTTGGCCTTATTGCTAAAGTTCTGTGTTTCTAGTTGTCTTAATCTTAACAATTCTTTTTCTCTGTCTCCTTTTAGTTGATGAAGTTCAAATAGGAGAGAGCTGATTTCTTCTTCAAAAGTTCTAAACTTGTTTTCATTTAAAAGTTTCTTTCTTTCAGAGTTTTCTTGAAGAACTATGTAATTTATTGACATGTTGAATTGAAAAATTAGATCAGTATGAAAGGAGCTTACTTGTTTTACATGTGAAGTTTCAGAGAGATCAGTCGAGAGATATTCATCATTGGCCATGAGACATCTGTTTGAATGGCATTCTTCATCAGATGATGAATCTGAGTCCCAGTTTTCAACTTAAGCCATTAATGCTTTCTCTTTCTGCATGGCCTGTTCATACTTCCTTTTATTGTATGCTGCATCTTTGAGTTTCTTAATCTTGCATTCTGAGGCATAATGGCCCATTATTCCACATTTGAAGCACTTTATCCCACTCTTGTCAATTTCAGGTTTGTTATATTCAGATGTTTTTTTCTTGCTTTCTTCATTTTTTGAGAAATTATTTCTGGTTGACCAAGAAGAATTCTTTTTGAATCTTCCAAATTGCTTGGTCAGTAACGCCAGTGATTTTTCAAATGACTCATTTTCTGTGTCACTTTCAGAAAACTCATTTTCTAAGTCACTTAATTCTTTCCTCTTTGAGTGGTTTGGCTCTTGTTTAGTATTTCTTTTCCTCTTTTCAGAGTAAAGAGCCAGTGGGTCGACTTTGGATTTGGAGATGTCTAGTATTTCAGACTCTTGAGAGTCTAGAATACAGAAGAGATCATTTAGGCTTTTTTCTTCTAAATCCAAAGTTGATTTAAGAGTCATGGTTAGACTTCTCCATTCATGAGGAAGGCTTTTGATAAATTTAATATTTGTTTCCTCATTAGATTTAGAAACATTGAACTTCCTTAGATTGTTAATTATTGTGGCAAAACGATTGTAAGTGTTTAAGAGTGACTCGCTTGGGAGTGACTTGAAAGATTCATATTCGTTTAGTGCTTTAGTTCTTTTGTTTCTTTTCATTTGATCCCCCCCCCCCCCCATCAAAGAATTTCTTAAGGGCATCCCATATGCCCTTGGCTAAGGTATTGCAGTCAACTTGACATAATATCTCATGGGGAAGAGCCATAATGAGGACTGTCTTGGCTATGTCCTCATTAAGTCCTCATTAATCTCTTTCGTCTTCTCCTCCTCACTCCACCATTTTCTTTCTTTGGGGATGGTGCGAGGAGGAACACCAGCTGAGGTTTCAGTTTCCTTTATCTCAGGAATGTCGACTGTGGGACAATGGGGTCCCTTGGCTATGCATTCCAACAGGGAGCTATCAACTTCTTTCAGGAAGTTGGTAATTCTGATTTTCCACTGTGGATATTCCTCCCTAGCAAGCATAGGGGGTTTTGCTAATGAGCCACGTGATTTTCCATTGTTCCAGCTTGAAGCCATTTTTGAGTGAGTGTTAAGGAGAAGGTGTTAAAGAGTGGGATCTTTGAATATTGATTATTCAATATGCTCTTATACCAATTGTTGGGTCCTGTGGCGGGCTCTTTAACTATGTTGGTACAATTTTATTTAAACAAGATAAACAAGTTGTGGAAAGTAAATCAAATTGGAAGACAACAATTTATAAAAAGGGTTTTTTTGTATATCTCAAATGTAAATAGTGGTTTACACGACTTTATAGTATAACAAAATGTATCAACAGAAATAACTTTTCTATGGGAGTAAGTTGTAATTGCTTTGAGATGATATTGAAATGTATGCTTGTTGTTTTGCTTTCTTTGGTGAAGTCTGCTTGCCATTTATATGAAGTAGTGACAAGTTGTAAGTGGATGAGGTGGTTAAGGATGGTTGAATTTGGAGTATCAGAGTATACAGAGATAAATTGAGGATATTCAATTTATCTCTTTTCAACTATCTTCAACTACTTTCGTGTTAAATGCCAAGTTGGTATTCACTTTACTTGTTCTTCACACAAAGGTAGAATTTGTTCTTCTCGTAATGTTTATCTTCTGATAGTCTAGAACTCCTTCAAGACTCTTCTTTGAAGACTTTTGATGCTTCCCATTAGAAGCCTTCTATAGAAATGAGGATTGTATTGTGATTGTATTAGTATGTAATTTTTACCATTGTAGAATTTGTGATTGTAATAGTATGTAATTTTTACCATTATAGAATATAGTTTTTGTGTTCTTGATTTTGTGTTAGGAGGTGTGTATTGTGATTGTATTAGTATGTAATTTTTACCATTGCAGAATTTGTTCCTAGCAACTTGCAGGATGTTGCTATTTCTTTTGCTTCTTTTTGAATTTCTACACCTCATCTGCAATGTCATTTACAAACTTAGTTGTTTATATTCAGAATTTAATACATATGCGCTAAGGCTATCGATTGACTTGCCCACTGGAGGTTTTGGTGCTGTCGGTGATGGTACGAACAAGTCTTTGGTTATTCCAGGAGTGCTTACTGGTTTGGAAGTGTATTCAACGACGGCAGAGTCGTTTCCTTTCATTCTCAAAGTATACTCCCTTCAATTTCTACCAATGACAGTAGTGGTGGTGAATTCTTTGTTTATCGTTGAAGCCCTGATTGATAACTAACTCTTCGCAAGACATTTCCAACTCCACTGTCATTGCTTCATTGAAAATGACCACTGGTAGGACTACATTGTCATCTAGAATGATGCCATTGATGTTGTACCTATTTTTACATGTGTGTATATTTGGTAAGTATCATGTATCCAATAGTATAATCTCAATCAAAATGGCGTTAGATTTCAGTAATACTTAATACATGAAATGAAATAAGAACTATGTTATTGATTGGTACTTGTGTACGGATTGAGATCTTTGGTAGTCAGTTGTTTCTATTGGATGGCCACTTCCACAAATCAAAGTTGGTGCCTTGGTGAATTCGGACTCTTCATCTGAAAGCTCTTCATATATGTCTTTGTTCTTGCACTCTAGTAGTGGACATTTTGTATAGAACCACTCTCTATAGTCTTCGAAACTACTCATTGTCGCTTTGCACTTGTAAAGTTTATTCTGTGATTTTACATGTAAGTACATGTTTATCCAGGAATTGGTTTTTTTAGTTCTTGTGTTTGTAGTTCTTTACCAAGGAGTACAGAGACTTATGAAATGGTTTTGTGGGTATTTCTTGACAACTATAAAGCCTTTGTTATCTATTGATTTGATATTGCTAAACGTACCTTCGGCATCTGTGTTCAGAAATATAATAGAAAAGGAAAAAAGACAGTTATTTGAAACGTGGATTCTCTAATACACATGTCTTTTGTGTTTTAAGGAAAAAAAGGCTTTGTATATTAAGGAAAAAATATAAGTTATAATGGTTTGCTTTTCATATTCTTTGTTGTTTGGCTCTGTTGAATTTAAGAAGTCTGTTAATGTTTCTTTATTTTGACCTAACATAATAATCTTATCTGCTAAATTTTCTGGTAATACTTGTAGTTATATATGAGATATGAATGTACCTTCACTTCTTCTGCTTGCTTGACTCTTAAGTCAGCGAGTGTGAATTCAGTATCAGTATGTGCTTTTAATTGTTGAAGTTTTGAATTTGTAGGTGTTTTGGTCAATGTGCTTCGAACGCTTATGTACATTTTATGTTAGTATGTGAAACTTATCGTTTGGGTTTTTTTCAGTGAAGTTTACATGTTTGTAATGTTGTTCAGGTCTGGCAGTGGTGGGTCTATTAGGGTGACAGTGACATCTGTAGACTCCATTCGCATAAGCCTGCAATATTAATGTAATATATCATTGTACCTTATTGTAATTGTGTTTCATGTGGTGTTTAGAAATGTACCTAGATGTTTAGTGACCTTGGCATATCCGATTGCAATCATTTTTCCAATCATGTTTTCTTTCGTAAATGAAGTTGCCATTTCTTCCAACATAATATAGCAGATCTCTTGCCCACTGTTGTGTATTATATGTCAATTAGAATCAGTATAATATTAGTAGTGTGATGGAATAATTATCAATTTACAAAGAAAATGTATATGAATATTTATGCACCTTTCTTCGTTGAGTGTCAGTTTCAGTAGTGTCGACTCTTTTCTCTTGAGAACACCTGTGCTACTCTTTATCAACCCAAGAAAATATGTATGATATTCATTGTATCAGAGAGGCGACTATTTAAATACTTTGATTTTAATAATTTATATTACCTGTTAGTAGCTTGTTTTTACCGTTGTATCTGTGTTCAAGTGCTTTATATGGGGTGAAGTCGAAGTAGTATTTCGGTATGTCTCGGTCTGCTAATGCGGTGATTGTTGTTCTTGGTATGATGACTATTGAGGCTGGATGGTCATGTTGGAACCTGGAGGTTGTTGATAACACAAACACACGAACCCAAGAACACGATAAAAGGTAAAGCTGGAGAACCAACATGTATTTTGCTATTTATATATTTGAACATTTCGGTTTGTATTAACTTAGTCAATGTTGAACTTTGAATATTTACTTTGAATGTTTGGTTATTATCTTATGTTGGTTCAGCTTGATTTACACTTGTGTTGATCTTGTGTTTGTATGTTTGTTTGGTTGTTCAACACTTAGAATATTTTCACGCTTGAGTTGTACTTAACGATCAGGCCAAACTACTCTTAACGATCTGACCCTAGTTGTGCTTAACGATCTGCCTGACAAAGGTCTTAACGACTTGGGTACATAACCTTAACGACTTGCATGAAGAACATGTTTAATGATCTGACATTGTTATCTTAACGACGTAACCTCCTCAACGTCTAGTAACGATCTGCCCTTCTAACGACCTGCCTCACATGTCTTAACGACTTGCCCTGATCATTTAGCCTTAACGACCTGAAGAAACAATCTATCGATCAGGTGAAACCTTAACGACTTGCCTATGTTGTGCTTAACGACCTGGCTAGTCTAAAGGAACCTTAATGATCAGACACATTGTTATTAACGATCTGGCTATGTGTTCACATGTGGCTAACGATCTGATCTGTGCAACTTAATGATCAGCTTCTTGTGACTAACGATCTGATAATAAGTGTTAGACGAATTTAATGATTCCTTGATGTGATGTGTGATTCTCCTTGTATTCTGTGCATAGAAACTTGTGCTCCTCATATGGTATAAATAGGAATTCTTAGGAAACCCTAGACAAGCCTTGAGAGAACCTCCTGAGGAGCACTGTGTGTTTGTGTGTGTGTTCTTGGTGTGTTTTTGAGTTTCAGAGATTTCTTCAAATCATGGCAAGGGAATTTTGCTGATCCAACCAAGGATGATCATCACACGTGATTTCCGCACTTGTGTGATGAATCAAATGATGATCTTTGGCTAGAAATCGTTACTGACAATTGGTATCAGAGCCAAATCTTCAAGTTTGAGTTCTTGTCTCAAAATGAAGAAATCCATCATTTGAGTTATCAATCTTGGTTGTTTTGCTAGAACTTTGAGTTGATTCTTGTTGTGCTATGTTTATTAGAGGCATGAACATTAGTTTTGGGCTTTGTTTAGTTTGTGTTTTAGGCCATGTGGGCCGTTTATTTGTTTATGATTGGGCTTATTTAGAGTTTATGATTGGCCCATGTGCTTGTAAGAGGTGGTATAAATACCACCTCATGTTTATGATTCAAGTAAGCTTTGGAAAACAGATTTACGATTTCTTCTTATCATTTGGTGTTTCCGATCGGTTCTTCATTGCTTCAAGATAGTAGGTTTCTTCATTCAAGATTTGATCTTTCTCTTAGATCAAGTCTCTTCTTCTACTATTCTTCTTGAATCGATCACATACGAGGTTTCCGCACTCGTTTGTGATTAAATATCGTGTGTTTGGTTAGATTTCGGACCTACAATTGGTATCAGAGCCAAGAATCACTGATTCGAGGCTCTCACGATATTGATTCAAGCTGTTTTCTGGGTTATAGTTCGAGTTTTTGAAGATTCAAAGGGTTTTTGGTGATTACGAGATCTGCTGCTGCTGTTCTTCGAGTTCACGATCAGGTTTTCTGGGTTTTCTGGGTGTTTACGACTGCTTCTGTTGAAGATCTTCATCATTTGGGTGTTTACGAGTTCAAGACTCGATTTTTATCGTGTTTACGATCCGAAGAAGTGAGTTTACGACTATACTTGTTGTCGTAATCGGTGTTTACGACTTTGTTGGATCGGGATTGGTGTTTAGGACTTTGGTGGATCGGATACAGGTGTTTACGACTTTCAGCGATCGTAATCGGGCATCGTAATCGAGTTTACGATTTCTTCTGTCGGTTTAAGTGTTTACGAGTTTGGCTTTGATCGGAAACAGTGTTCTCGATCGTAATCAATCATTTACGATCATAATCGTGAGGTTTTTATCGTAATCTCAGTATTTGGACGTTTGGACTTTAGATTTTTGTTCCCTAAGCTATCGTAATGGATTTTGAACCAAGTATGTATCAGAAGCTGGATTTTGAGATTGGATCCATCACTCGTCCACCTAGGCTTACATCGCCGGATAACTTTTTGGAATGGAAATATCGATTTGAAAATCACTTGAAGAGTGTAGATCTAAGACTCTGGAGGGCAGTAATTCATGGACCATTCACACCTACTCACGCAGAAGGAGTTAATGCAGGGAAGGTTAAGATGGAAGATGAGTATGATGATGGTGATTGGGAAAGATGCAACAAAGCAGAAAGAGCATTTGTCATCATGACTATGGCATTAACACCAGATATTGCTCAAGGATTTAAACACTGCAAGACCGCTAAGGAACTCTGGAACGCTTTGGTTGTGGCTTATGAAGGGAATCCTGACATAAAGGCAAGCCGCAAGCAAATGCTGAAGCAAAAGTTTAATCTGTTCAACCATGTACAAGGTGAATCCTTTGAAGCTCAGGTGCAGAGGTTTGTGTCTCTGATGGCTGAAATGTCCAGCTATAATGTTGAACCAGACAAGGAAGACAAGAATCTGAAACTGTTGAATAGTTTACCCAAATCTTGGAACACCAACATCTATATCATTAAGGACAACAACAATCTGAGTGAACTATCTCTTGATGAGTTAATCAACAAACTCAAGTCCAAGCTAATCGATGACAAGCAGAGAGAGTTGAACCATATAAACTCTCTTAGTTTGGCGGGAAAACTAAATCAAGCTCTGTTGTCAGAAGATGTGGAGACTAAGCATGAAGGGAAGTCAACTGGGAGTGGAACAAGCTCTGTCGCAAAGTCAACTGCTTTTGTGGCACAACCTCAAGGAAGTTCAAGTGGAGGCGTCAACCCTGATGATACGAATGATCCCAATTTTGCTCTCGGTATGGGTTTTATGAACAGTTACCATGCGCTCATGGCCGGAACTCTTGTACCTACTGATATGTTATCAGGTGAGCTAAACCAGATAAATCCTGAAGATGTTGAGATGTTGGATGTCTCATGGCAGATGGCCATGGCGGTCTTCAGAGCAAAGAAGTTCATGGCAAAGACTGGGAGAAACGTCTGGAAAGATCAAGACAAGATAAGGATGGGGTTTGACAAAAGTAAGCTGAGGTGCTACAACTGTGATGAGTATGGGCATTTTGCAAAAGAGTGTAGACAGCCGAAGAGAGAAAGGGGAGAAGAAAGGAAAGCAGGTGAAGGAAAGGGAGAGGCAAAGGCATTGGTTGTTCAAGAAGGTGGTGGTTATGATTGGACACCTCAGTTGAAAGAGTTTAGTATGTCTCATGCAATGATTGCTGCCATGGAAAGGGATGAAGAGTAAGAGCATGCTTTTGTTGTTACTGATGAAACTCCTGTGGAAGATAAGGAAGCCTTCGTTGCTGAAGCTGAAAACCTCAAGGTATGTTCTGATCCCACTTGTGCTCGTATAATTCCTGGTCTTAGACAAATCTGTAAAAATTATCAAATAGAATTGTTTGAGATAAAGTGTGAAAGGAGTTCATTTAAGGGTAGATGGCAAAAAAATGAGGAGAAGGTTAAAGCACAAAAGCTAGACATAGTAAAATATCAAAAACTGGCAACTGAGAAAACTCTCCTGTATGACAATGCTAAGTTAGAAATAGCTGAGCTTAGGAATCAGGTAGATGAGATCACACATAAGTACAATGAGTTGCAGGTTAAATTTGATATGAATCAAACAAAAAGCAAAAGAATGTTTGAGGCTAGAAAATCTTTGAACTCCTGTATAACTGATGTTAGAATGGGAAAGGACAAGGGTGGAATAGGAATTAGTTTCTTAGACAAGGGCAAGAACAATGTTCCTCAAGATAACTCTAGAGATATCATAGGAATAATCTTTGAGGAGGATCAGATAGACAGATCTGAATCAGGAACACATGAGATAGGACCTCCCTTAGATAGTGTTCTGGTAGGAGTGACACCTTTGACCCCTCAGGAAATAGAAAATGAGAAACACATGTCTTATGGGTTGGGTAATCAGGATAAAATTGTGACAGACACTTGTGAATCAAGTACTTCCCAGGAGTCATTAAACAATGATGTTGGACCTGCTGATAGTTTTGTTTCATGCGCAGATGAAGTAGGTATTGAAGATGTATCTGGGAAGGATGCAGAATGTTTGAGAGTTAAACAGTGTCATGTGTCGAGTAGTGTAGTTTCTGATTTACCTAAAGATGATGTACTGGCATCAGTGTCTGAATTGAATGAGTCTAGGTCTATGCAATTAGTTGTGTCCAAGTCCTTAAAACATGTTTCAAATTCTAGTAATGCAATTCATGGTTTTAAAATTCGTGTGCCTAACACTAAAGTAGGACGTGAGACTAAACCCAAAGATTTTGTAGCTTATCCTCAGGTTGTGTCGGCTTTTAATAGAACAAACAAGTCTAAATCAGAACAATTTTGTTTAATCACACAACCTGAAAAGGATACAAAACATGTTATACACAAATGGGATGATAAGCCAGAGTGGAAGTCATCTTACCCAAGACGTTCATATTTGTGTAGTCATGTAAATGGGCCTAGACCTATGAATTGTTTTCAATGTGGAAAACCAGGACATTTTGCTGCAAATTGCTTAAATAGACCTTATCAACCATACTGTCCGCAAAACCCACGGACCAGTATGTTGCAGAAAATGATGGCAGGAGAAAACAAAAACTAGAAACAACAAGCTTTGTCTCAGGGGAAGCAGAGTTTAGAACCAATGAAGACTCAACAGTCTCAGGTTTTGAACTCATCTTACAAACCTAAGGGTGTTTATCAAAGAAAAGACAAAATGAAACAAGAATTTGGTGAGAGGCAAATGCCTAAAGTCAAACATGTTGTTAAACCTAAGGGCAAATCAGTAATTGAAAAAACAAAAGATGTCACTCAAACGAAACAATTGGTTTATACAAAATTAAAACTTGAGTGGACACCTGTTATCAAGCCAAAAGGTAAAAAGGTCACATCTCCACCAAAGAAACTTTCACCTGCACAGAACTCGATAAATAGTTCTAAATCTCAAAAAACAACCTAATTGGAGACCAAAAGTCAACATTCAAAATGTGAATGTATCTGAACCAAAACCAGAAATGGTCCTATAAATGGTTAATTACACTGACTCCAAAGGAGTGCCCAAATCTGTTATGGCCTGGGTACCTGAATCTCACTGATTTTTTTTGTAGGGACAACCAAGTAGATCTATCGACAATCTCTGGTACGTTGATAGCGGTTGCTCCCGACACATGACCGGAGACTTATCCCTTTCGGATGAGGTACAAGACTTCAATGGCGGAGGAGTATCTTTTGCAGGTGGGGTAGGTGGAAGAATCAGTAAGAAAGGGGTAGTGAAGAGTGGAAGTTTGACTTTTTCTGACGTGCACTACGTGGCGGAATTATCTCACAGCTTGCTCAGTGTGTCGCAAATGTGTGATAGAGAATTTTATGTCCTGTTCAACAAAAAGGAATGCATCATCCTGAAGCCAGGTGTCAAAATTCCAGAGGAGTGCATCTTGATGCGTACTCCAAGAAGAGGAAATTCTTATCAGCTGAATTTGGGCAAACCTCCAACTACTGAAGAAGCCTGTCTTATCTCCAAGCAGAATGAGAATCTAGCGTTATTATGGCATCGTCGACTGGGGCATGCTAATATGAAGAATATGTCTAAGCTGGCTAAAGGAGAGCACGTCAGAAACTTACCAATCCAAGATTTCTCGTCTGTGGAGAAATGTGTGGCTTGTGCTAAGGGGAAGCAGCACAAGTTGCCACACCGTCCAAAGGTTGCAAATTCTGTATCATCTGTTCTTGAACTCTTACATATGGATCTTTTTGGTCCCATGCAGGTACAAAGCATCAGCAAGTTTTCTTACTGTCTCGTGATAGTAGATGACTACTCACGATTCACTTGGGTCTTCTTTTTATCGAACAAGTACGAAACTCCGGCCCTTGTGAAACAGTTCATCACACTTATAGAAAACCAGCTTAACAAGAGAGTGAAGGGTATAAGATCTGACAATGGGACAGAATTCAAGAATGCAGAGTTGAACATGTTCTGTGGTGAGAAGGGTATTGAAAGGCAGTTCAGTGCTCCCTACACACCACAACAGAATGGAGTTGCAGAAAGAAGGTATAGAACACTCATTGAAGCTGCCAGAACAATGATGTGTGAAGCTAAACTACCAATCTTCTTTTGGGCTGAAGCGGTGAATACAGCTTGTTATGTGCAGAATAGAGTACTTCTGAACAAGCGACATGAGCAGACTCCGTACCAGATTGTTTATGGGGAGAAGCCGAGAGTGGGGTACTTCAAGACCTTCGGGTGTCCATGCACGGTACTAATTCAGTCCGATGTAGGGAAATTTGAAGCTAAAGCTGATGAGTGCTATTTTGTCGGTTACTCAGCAAATAGTGCTTATCGCGTGTACAACAAAACCACCAAATTGATTATCGAGGCTTTTGATGTGGACTGGATGGAGGATAATCCAACCGATGCGGGAGAAGAAGAAGATATCATTGCTCCTAGTTCTGAAGTGAGGCCACATGTGGAAAGAGCATCGGCAGAGACTTCACGAAATTCTAATGCAAATATTTCGGAATGTTCAGGAACACATGATGCTCCAGTGGATTCTCAAGAACCAGGTATGTTTGATAATATTATTAATACTATCCTGCATGTTACTGCTTTAGTGCCTGATGTCCAAGTGAGTAGAATAAACAGAGATCATCCACTCAGTAACGTGGTTGGGCCAGTGACAGCAGGAGTCACCACTAGAAGCCGCACGGGAAACATTAACTTCTGCATGTATTCCTGTTTCATTTCCCAGATTGAGCCTCCCAATGTGATGGTTGCTCTCAAATATCCAAGTTGGATGGAGGCCATGCACAATGAATTGAATCAGTTCTCAAAGCTGGGAGTGTGGCGACTTGTGAAGAGGCCAGAAGACAAGAAGGTTATTCCTACGAGGTGGTTGTATAAGAAAAAAAAGGATGACACAGGAATAATTGTCAGAAACAAGGCGAGATTGATAGTACAAGGGCACAGGCAAGTTCATGGGATTGACTATGATGAGGTATACGCTCCGGTGGCAAGATTGGAAGCAATTCGGATCTTTCTTGCTGTGGCAACGTATCTTAATTTTATGGTGCATCAGATGGATGTGAAGACTGCCTTCCTTTATGCAGAGATGAATGAAGAAGTTTATGTAACTCAACCACCAGGGTTCATAGATGAGGAAAATCCAGACCATGCTTATCTGCTGGATAAAGCCTTGTATGGTTTGCATCAAGCTCCGCGCACCTGGTATGAAACTCTGTCCAATCACTTGGTGGAGAATGGATACACAAGAGGAGTGGTTGATCAAACGTTGTTTAGGAAGAGGGTGAAGGAGGACATAATCATGGTGCAAGTTTATGTAGATGACATTATCTACGGGTCAACAAACGAGGAATTGTGCACTGAATTTGAAGAGATTATGAGGAAGAAGTTTGAAATGAGTGACCAAGGGGAGATGAGTTTCTTTCTTGCATTACAAGTAAAACAGGATGAATCTGGAATTCTTATTCATCAGGCAAAGTATGTGAATGAGATTCTGGAGAAATTCAAGATCCAGGATTGCAAGCCCATTTCCACTCCCATGGCATCCAGACCACTTTTGTCAGCTGATCTAAATGGGGAATCAGTGAGTGAATTCCATTATCGGTCGATGATTGGATCACTTATGTACTTGACAGCCAACAGGCCAGACATCATGCATGCAGTTTGTGTGTGTGCACGCTATCAGGCTAATCCTAAACTTTCACATTTATCTGTTGTTAAGCGTATCTTCAGGTATCTGAAGGGCAAGCCTAGGCTTGGTCTTTGGTACCCAAAGAACACTGATTTTCAATTGTATGTTTTTACTGACAGTGTTTATGGAGGTAGTGACATTGACAGGAAATCTACAACTGGAGGATGTCAGTACCTGGGAGACAGGCTCATTTCTTGGCAGAGCAAAAAGCAGCATACCCTATCAAAATCAACTGCCAAAGCTGAATACGTGGCAGCATCAGCCGGAAGCTCACAGGTAGTTAGGATACAAAATCAGTTCACAGATTACGGTATGGAATTCGTTAACACTCCTATCTTTTGTGATAACGCTGCTGCTCTGGAAATTGTCAAAAACCCCGTCCAACATTCCAAAACCAAGCATATAGACATAAAGGTACATTTTATTCGTGATTGCTATGATCGGGAGTTAATTCAGCTTCAAAAGGTAAGCTCCGATCAGAATGTTTCGAACATTTTTACAAAACCCCTCCCTCGTCCAAATTTTGAATCATGTGTTGAAGGCCTAAAGATGATTGCCTTCGAGGAATGATCTGATCATTTTGTTTTGTACACAGTATTTGTTAATTAATTAAAAAAAAAACTGTGTCTTATTTCAAAAGTCTCACAAAAACAAGGGAATAAATGGTGTTGGTTGAACTAAAAAGTTTTTATGATGTCTTTTGATAGGACGTGCAAAAATGTTCAAAGACGGTCGGAGACTGACACGTGTAAGGCTGATGTGAAAGACTGCTCAAAGATGATATGTCGGTAAGCTCAACCAAAACTATGACCATCTATGTAAGTGCAGTGATCTTAAACTCTATAAATGTTTAGATTCCCATCCTAGTCTACATGGTTTAAAAAAACTGAGTCCCGACAAAAATGGGTTGAGAGTGGTATTTACCTAGTATTCATTCTCTCACACGCCATGCTTATACTGTATATGACAACACCACAGGAATGAAAAAGAAAAAGAAAAAGAATTCAAAAAATGAAAAATTGTGAAAAAAAAGAAAAAGAAAATAAAATTATTATGTTGGTCTTCTCTGTGTGCTTATGCGGCCGACCTGATCACCAACTGATAAGTTATGAAAATAGAAATAAGTGGTAGTCAAAGCAGTGTTGCATGGTTCCTCAAGTTGGGGGTTTGTGAATCCTCAATAAACTCTGAGGTTGGGTAGGTTTTGCTATGAAAAACGGGGTGTGGGGACGGTTAAACATATCGGTAAAATTATACCATATTTAAGCACTTAACTGGATGTGAGTTTATGTGTTTAAATCACCTGGCAATTGTCTAGAGCGTCAAGTAACGGAAGCTGAAAAGGGTTCCTCAGTCAAAGACTCGTCTGATATTATCAATGAACATTATCAGCACCAGGCAAGTAAATATTTAAATTTCCACGGTATGTGTGTAAATATTTCTTTTTGAGGTTTTTTATCTGTTTAAATTTTTAATTTTAAATTTTTATGATCATGGTCAGATACTCGGGGCATAGTCTGAGGGGAAGTTTTGTAATTTCTCAAAAGTTAAAATTATCAAGTTTTTATGAGAATTATCAATTTTTTAAGGTTGGGGTGAACTTGAAATGTTTTCAAACATGGAGGGGTGTTAATGAAATTTTTTATAGAAGCATTTAAAACCCCTTTACCGTTTACGACCCTCACTTCTCTCCTCTCCCTCGCCGTTTACGACTCCGATTCCCAAACCCTCTCCGCCGACCATCCTCCCCTGTGAATTCCGAGCTCACCTTCGACCTCGTAAACGAATTCCGACCAAGAATCCCTTCTCAATCGACTGTTTCCTCAAGTTTGAATCGATTTCTTGACAGATTTTGTGTCCGAAACCCTAACTCGAGTTCTTCACTGTGTTCGAGTCATTTTTTACAAGTGTTGAAGTCGGATCTGTGTTATAATCAGTTAAAAGGTAGTGATAACCTTTTATTTCATGTTCTTGATGGGTTTTAACGGGTTTACGAGTTTTTGCAGGTTTTAACAATGGCGGTTTTGCTCATTTACGATCGTCTCGACGGAGAAGACAACGATTGGAGTTTCCGATCGTCGTTTACAATCGGAGTTTGCGACTGGAGTTCTCGATAGGAGATTACGATCCGAGATTACGACAAACCTTGATTACGATCGGGCTCAGTGATTAAATCGGTGTTTACGATTAGGCTTGAATGATTTCGCTAGAACCTAAATTGCCCTGATCGTAAACCCGTTTAGTAATCGTAAACTCACATTTTGGATCGTAATCTCATGATAAAGACTTTTTCACTTAATTTAAAAAAAAAAAATTATCAATCTTAAACATGTTTAAGTAAAAATTTATGGTGTTTGTGAACGTGTGATTCAAAATCAAATATCTTCCTTGAAAGTTTAAATTGAGATTTTTCTGAACTTAAAAAATAAACGTAATAATCTATTGAACCTCAAGAAGATGTTGACAAACATGATTGAGCATTAACAAACAAGTCTGATACATATGTCTTGTCTTTCTCAGATGGCAGACGAGATGCTCGACGAAGAGATTAAATTTGAACCAGATCATTGCATTCCTGCTTACCTTGAAGACCCACCAGAGAAGCACATGCCTTTATTTTATTCTCTGGTGGCAGGGATGAATGTTTGCAAAATCAACCATGTGCTAAGGACAAGTGTGCTGATTGACGAGCAACTTGTGAGAGAGTTCTGGGGCACAGCTAGAGCCAGTGCAGACAAGACACAGATTTCAGCTACTATTCAGAACAGGCCGATTGTAATTCTGGAGGAAGATATAAGGAAAGGGCTAAACATCAATGATCGTGCTATTGATCCGATTGAATATTCAAAGGAAGTTGTTTTGGCGGGTGCTCAATCCATGGGTTATGAAGGAAAATTCCCGCCTATCTTTAAAAAGTTGTTACCGCATTACTGGACATGCCTGGCACATTACATGCAGAAATCTTTTCTGGGCAAAAGAACAAGCTTCGATCAGCTCAACAAGCTACATGGAACTGCATTCGTCGCATTGGCCTTGGATTGGAAGTTTAACTTCTCCAAGATGATGTTACTTGACTGGATAGGCAATGCAGACCTGAGTGCACGTGAACAGTTCTTGATGACACCTAGGTTTGTTCAAATGGTGGTCATGGAAAAGTACCCAATGATAGAAGAGAGAATAGAGAAGCTGGATATAAAGGTTATGGATTGTGGAGTATTTGGTCTTCAGACTCAAGATAGAAGGGGTAGAAATAGCTTTGAAGGAAGACTTGAATGGGTAAAGAGGGGTGCATTTCCCGAGGTAGCCAGAGAGCAAGAAGTTGAAGAACCTGAGCCTGCAGCCGATGTGCCAACTGTTAATGCAAGTGTGGCAGAAGATCAAGACATAATAGCAACTCCAGCTGTGAATGTGATGGAAGAATCTGAGGTGATCCCGTCTGATGAAGAAAATGTCATGGATGATATTTTTGCTGATCAAGATGATGACATATATGGGGATTTGGGACCCATCAATCACAAGAGATCAAGGGATGACATGCTCATGTCTTCGAGCAGCGATGCAACCCCTCCCGAGCTAAGTCTGAATATGGAGGATGTTCTTGAAGAACCCATCCCTGCTCGTGAACCATCTCCAAGGAAGAAGACTGATCCAAGAAGCATAAGGTTCAAATTTACTAAGACTAGCTCAAGTCTGATGCTGATTCAACCAACTGGTGAAAGTTCTCAAAATACAACGGGTGAAGAAGAAAACCCTGCACAAACTGCTGAAGTTCAATGTGACAACCGGCAACTTCCCAGGCTAACCCCGTTAATAACTTGTATTATATTTCGATAACGTCCGTTACCTCAGTTAACTAGAATAGTTACACGAGCACTGCACATGAGTCTAGACGTCGGTTAACTTACTTGAATGTATATAATTTATAATTTTATATAAATTATATTTTATGATTTCATGAAAACGTTTTGTCATTTTATGTGACAATTATATCTATTATTTTTATGTGGTGTATATGTACATATATACGCATGTCATTTTATGATTTTATGTGACGATGAGTCACGTAATCGTACAAAACATTTCCATAATTTTAGTGAAATTTGAAAACTTATAGTTATTGGTTATAACTATGATTTTATGCTAGATATATAGGTTATATTTTTATAAAACTTTGTTCGTAAAATACGTTGTGACGTACACTCGAATAATCATCGCCAACTTACTCTTCGTTAGACCTCGTTAGTGTTCGTTAGACATATCTGAACTTTGAGGGGCTTAAATTGTAATCTTCTAAACTTATATTCTCTTTATTAAACCTGGAAGGATTGATAGCGTAATTTCTCAAATTTAAATGCTCATTATGTAATATGGCCAGGGACCTATTTTGCCAATATGGCAAAGTCGTGATTTGAATCAAAAGAAACCGACGAACGACGGATCGTTTCTCTGGTAACCGTCTCCTCCTTCACACCCGAATTCAATGACATCGTCGGTTACATTCGGTGATCATTATTTCGATGCCAGACCAGTTTCCTATCATTTGAGAACTTTTGAACACACCCAAAACCTCTCTCGAGCTC
Source organism: Deinandra increscens subsp. villosa (assembly GCA_039602395.1). NCBI lineage: Eukaryota > Viridiplantae > Streptophyta > Magnoliopsida > Asterales > Asteraceae > Deinandra > Deinandra increscens. The sequence goes on from JBCNJP010000027.1 coordinate 71,991,325, forward strand.
TCTCCCTTCTCTTTCGTTTTTTTTAAGTTTTCCGGCGAACTCAATTTCCCGAGCAACAGGGCGCTGGTTCACCACCATTCTCACACTAACGTGATCGCCTCCCTCTGCCAAGCAACCCCGTAGCAACGATTTTGGGAACGGAGCACTATCGGGTGGTACGGGTTCGAGTTTTCGGTTTCGTTTCGGCCTCAAAAACACATCTAAACTCATCCCCGATTTGAGGTAACTAATTCTATATTCTAGTCGCACCTTTCCTTTCATTTTGTTCCTGGATTCGCGATTTTCCGGTGACCGGAATAAAACTCCGGCCACCGGAGTTTTGGGGAAGAAACTGATGACAGGTCGGGATTCCATATATATTAACTGTGCTGGGTTGAAACACAATCACCCCTGCAGCGCAGTTGGTTTGTGCTTTGGTTTGAAACTGTGAGGTCTGGGGTTCGAACCCTCCCAACCCCAATTCTTTTACAGTTTTTGTCCCTGATTCGATTTCCATGTCACTGCCTGAACAAAAGCCATCTGTTTCGAGTTTTCAACAAATGGCGACCTAGCCCAGTGGTTAGGGCTTCACTATATAAACTTGAAGTCATGGGTTCGAGTCCCATGACCCCCATTTTTTTGTGTTTTTATTTCTTTTTAATACTTTTAAGCATTATTTGGTCCAAAACTCAAACCTACTAGTACACGACTAATAAACCGTGTCCCGTGAAGTTTTCATAGACCCCGTTAGGGTAATCGTTGGATTTTTATTTTATGGAAATCCTATGATTTAAAAGAATTAAAAACTTATGGTTTTGTTTATATTAATATAAACTAGTTTTGAACATCGAAACATATATATAATTATATATTTGATTTATTTATGCTCATGTACACAAGCGTACGTTTTAAAGATGTCCTTTAAACTCTTGAATTTATGTCACGACATATAAATATATATTTAGGATATTTTATTTCATTTTTCGTCTACGTCTCGATATTTATATTTACGAATACATATATTTACCAATAATCTCTACAATTAGTATTTGGAATAACATACACACATTGATTTTCTTAAATCCTTGTGTCCTCAATCTAATGTCATTTTTTACTACTTTCGTAATAAATGATTTTTATCGCACGTTGGAAATTGTCACTTACGTCATATTTGGAATTACTTGTTATCGACAACGTCGTCTAGACTATGTGACTCATGTGCGGACACACACTTACGTATGTAAATTCAATAGGTGCTTGGTAGTTACGCAAGACTCGGAGTCTTACTAAATTGTAGCAGCGCACCCTAAAGTGAGTTTCACAACCTTTACGTTACGTCCGGTTTTGGACGATAACACACGCAAACACGTTACACCCGGGTTAGGGTGATAACACGACAACTTTTATGTATGATTAAAGTAGAAATCCAGCATATATCACATGTTCACGTAAAATGCTTTATCTTTGAAAGTCCTTACTTATCGAACCGTTAATAGTTTATAGCGAGGGGATATTGGGTAGTACTACTGGGGTCTGACAAACCCCACTCAGCGGGCACGAGATGCACCACCCGACTGGCGGTCGGACTGAGGACAATGTCAGCCTAAACTTACCGTGATCGAGTAGACACGGGGAAGGCAAACCACGTAAGGATTATTCCTACAACTAATTGGTCAGCTTCGGTTGCGAACGTTTTAGTGACATGAACTTAGGCTCGCTACCTACGATATGGATTGTACTGTTAATATACATTCTTATATACGAATAAAGACTGTTGTATTCGTACTGCATATTTATACTAGTTATACTTATGTGCTTATGTGAACTCACCAACATTAGTTGACACTTGCTCTTATGCATGCTTTGCAGGACGCTAGGAGAATCTGATTTTGGGCACGTATGTTGGCTAAACCTTTTATTTTGGGAATTCATTTTCAAAACTTTTTTTTTTAACTTGAACTGGTATTTACTTATCGGGCGCTTGTTTTTGCGCAACATGACTTTCACAAGCTTCTGCTAAACTTTAACTCTGATTGATATTTCCCGTTTGGAAATATATTTACATTTTGAACCCTCAACTTATGTTTAATGTAACTAATGACTCGGGTCCTGGTCTGGTTCACACCCCACACAGTTAAACTCCGTTAGTGGGAATTGGGGGTGTGACAGATTGGTATCAGAGCCCTTGGTTGCAGAGAACTAGAATTTTCAAAAAATTCTAAACTGTAACTGTTTTTGAACATTAGTTACAACAATTCCCAAAAGCATTTTCATTTCCGCATGCCAAAAATCGATTGCTCACATTAGGTTGTTTTTCTTTTGTTTGTGTCTGTCTGGATTTTGACAGTATGGCACCACACGATAACACGAGGGGTAAGGGAAATAAAATTGCCAACGAACAGTCATCATCCTCTAACCAACAAGGCCGCGAGCCTGAACAACCTGAGTACACGATAATGGATTTCCTTCGGGATCAGCACATACGTCCTGATAGGCGCGTACCAGACGATTATAGCTGGCTGAATCCGGCAACATATCGGTTGCTTGATATGTTTCATGTGCCAGAAAGGGTTGACCTACCCTTCGATTTGAATCGGGTCATTGCGGGACTGATAGCCGCCTATGACAACACTCTTGGAGAAACCAGACAAAATTCCATCAGCAATCACACACGCGATAGAGAAAATTGAGCGATTGCGTGCCGATCAAAGGGAACAGGAAACCTACCACTACAACTTGTCCCAGGGGGTAATGGGTATCCGTAATAGGGTCACCGAGCTTGAGTTACGACCCAATCCAGCAGGTTTGGAGCATGAACTGCATCTAGCACAACATCAGATTGCTGAACTCCAACATTCCAATGCAGCGCTTCACCACTCCAATACGACACTTGCGGCGCAGATCGCCACCCTCCAAGTGCAAATGGCAGCCTTGCAGGTTCAAGGTGCTCCTGTTCAGGATGAAGAGGTGGAACCCTTCGAAGAAGAACCTTTTGAGGAGGAGCCTCAAGAGGACATGGAGGAAGAACCAGATGTTATTGATCCATGATCTAATCTGTCTTCTTTTCTTTTGTTTTGTTACTTCGAATAAAATTGACTGGGTGTTCATTTTATTTTGAATGTTTCAAATACTGAGATACATTATGGTTGGATTTTAGATTTTGTAATGGATATTACATCTTTATTTTTCCAACGTGTTTCTAAAAATTATGTCGTGTGATGGATGGATGCATGAATAATTGTTTAGTGCTTAATGAAATTAATATTGGGTATATTAATCATTGGAATCGCTGCGGCTCAAGTGCAAGGAACAATAACGGTGATAAGTAAAACATACGAAAAATTGACTACATTTTTTTTTCTCTCACTTTCTAAAATTATTCTCTGAAATAATTTCGTGAGCAAATCCAAGCCCAGCTCAATGCACCTTCAAAACTTACATGGATTGTAAGCTGCTCACATTCAAGGGTGATGAAGGAGCCGTGGGTCTGCTGCGATGGCTCGAGAAATCAGAGAAGGTGTGCTCAATGTGTAACTGCCCAGTTGCGAATCGGATCAATTGCGTAATCTCTACACTCGAGGGAGCTGCCCTCACTTGGTGGAACACACAAATGCAAATGTTAGGGCTCGACACATCGAATGCTATGACTTGACAGGAATTCAAGGATGCCATTAAGGAATTTTGCCACACGGGAAGGTCCCCAAAGCTGCCCTAGATGGGAAAAGAAAAAGAGAGGACGACTCTAGTAAAAACAACAACAGTGGAAACAACACTGGGAAGTCCTCCAACTCTCACAATCAAAACGAGAAGTACAACAATTCCAGGGGTGACTATAATAACAGTAATACCAACGGTGAGGGCGGAAACCAGAACCGCTACGGTAGTAACAATCAGAATAACAATGGTTACAAAGGACGATCACCTAATTTTTGCAATCGGTGCAACCAACACCACAATGGGGCATGCAAGAAACTCACATGTAAGCGTTGTGGCAAAGGGGGCCATGAGGCTAAGAACTGTTGGGGTGAACTACAAAACCGCCCTAATCAGAACCAGAATCTGAATCAGAATCAGAACCAGAGGCAGAATAATGAAGGCCCAAAGGGGTGTTATGAATGTGGAAAGCCAGGGCACCTAAAGAGGGATTGACCGCAGCTCCGAAGGAATAATAATAACAATGCTGGCAACAACAATAACAACGATGGAGATGGTGGTAGAAACGGTGGAGATGGACCTAAAGGGCGAGCTTTCATTATGAGTTCCGGTGAGGCAAGAAACGATGCCAACGTCATTACTAGTAAGTTCCTTCTAAAAAACTACTTCGCAAATGTTTTATTTGATACTGGTGCTGAGAAAAGTTTTATCTCGACTAAGTTCTGTAAGTTGATTAAGGCTACCCAAACTCCACTAAAAGCTAGGTACACTGTTGAATTAGCAAATGGTAAGCTTCTTGACACCACTCACTTAGTTGAGGACTGCACATTAGAACTATCTGGTCATAAACTAAGTATAGACCTTATGCCTTTCACCATCGGTAGTTTCGACGTGATAATGGGCATGGATTGGCTATCCAAACATCAGGCAGAAATTGTCTGTCAAGAAAAGGTCATAAGAATACCCATAGCAGGAGGAGAAGTACTCTCAATTCAGGGCGAAAAGGGAGGTGCTGTCTCCGGAGTCATATCATACCTTAAAGCGCAGAAGTGTCTTCGGAAAGGACACGTGGCAATCCTGGCCACGGTTACGGACCAAACCAGGGTGGAGAGAAAAATCAAAGATTTCCCGATCGTACGCGATTACCCGGAAGTATTTCCTGAGGAATTACCTGGCCTTCCTCCGCATCGGCAAGTAGAATTTGGGATTGACCTCGCTCCGGGAGCAACTCCGATCGCGCGTGCACCATATCGTCTAGCAGTGAACGAATTGAATGAGCTATCCACACAACTGCAGGAACTACTAGATAAGGGTTTCATTAGACCTAGCTCGTCACCATGGGGAGCACCGGTACTGTTCGTCAAAAAGAAGGATGGCACATTTAGGATGTGCATTGATTACCGCGAACTTAACAAAGTAACAATCAAGAATCGATACCCTCTTCCACGAATAGACGATCTCTTCGACCAGCTTCAAGGGTCCAGTTACTATTCCAAGATTGATTTAAGGTCTGGCTATCATCAACTTGAATTCCGCGATGAGGATATAGAAAAGACAGCCTTCGGAACGCGATACGGTCATTATGAATTCTTGGTCATGCCTTTTTGGGCTGACAAATGCACCAGCTGTGTTCATGGATCTCATGAACCGTGTGTGCAAGCCCTATCTGGACAAATTCGTCATAGTGTTTATCGACGACATCCTCATCTACTCCAAGAAAAAAGAAGAACACGAGGAACACCTGCGGTTAATCTTAGAATTGTTAAAGAAAGAACAACTCTATGCAAAATTCTCTAAGTGCGATTTCTGGATCCGAGAGGTTCAATTTTTGGGTCACATCGTCAACGAGCAAGGTATCCACGTTGACCCAGCCAAGGTCGAGGCAATTAAAAGTTGGTCTACCCCTAGATCATCTACGGAAATTCGCCAATTCCTAGGTTTAGCGGGTTACTACCGTCGTTTTATAAAGCGATTTTCTCAGTTAGCACAACCGTTGACCGCTCTTACGCACAAAGGGGTTCAATACAGATGGGGTGATAAGGAAGAGGCAGTCTTCCAAGCTTTGAAAGAGAAAATTTGTACTGGACCTGTATTATATTTACCTGATGAAATTGACGACTTCGAGGTCTATTGTGATGCGTCAATCCAGGGACTCGGTTGTGTATTAATGCAAAGAGGTAAAGTCATTGCATATGGGTCAAGGCAACTAAAGTCCCATGAGAAGAATTACACAACTCACGACCTAGAGTTGGGCGTTGTCGTATTTGCGTTGAAATTTTGGAGGCACTACTTATATGGCACCAAGTGTACGATTTTCACTGATCACAAGAGCCTCCAACACATATTTGAACATAAGGAACTCAACATGAGACAACGTAGGTGGATCGAATTGCTAAACGACTACGATCTAGCAATAAAGTATCATCCAGGCAAGGCCAACGCAGTGGCCGATGCCTTGAGTAGAAATGAACATGTTAAACCTAGAAGGGTTCGAGCTCTTCAATTAACGATCCATACGGGGCTACCGGATAGACTCCGGGATGCTCAGAAAGAGGCCCTAAGGGAAGAAAATATTGGGTCTGAATCATTACGTGATGTCGATGGAACTTCTGAAGTTAAGTCCGATGGACTTCGTTATTATAAGGATCGTGTATGGGTACCTCTCCATGGAAACCTTAGAGAACTAGTGATGGACGAGGCCCACAAGTCCCGTTATTCGATCCATCCAGGTTCAGACAAAATGTATCAGGACTTAAAAGGGTTATATTGGTGGCCCAATATGAAAGCTGACATCGCTAGATATGTTAGCAAGTGCTTGACATGCGTAATGGTCAAAACGGAACATCAAAAGCCAGCAGGATTACTGCAACAACCTAAATTTCCTGAATGGAAATGGGAAGAAATATCGATGGATTTCATCACGGGATTGCCCCGTACTTCTGGCGGTAACGATATGATTTGGGTTATCGTTGACCGGTTAACAAAATCCGCTCATTTCCTAGCTATCAAGGAAAATGACAAGACATACAAACTTGCAAAGATTTATCTCAAGGAGATTGTCAAGCTTCACGGGGTGCCTTTGTCTATTATCTCCGACCGAGACCCTAGGTTTGCTTCAAATTTTTGGAGATCCTTACAAGCAGCGATGGGCACTCGCTTAGATATGAGTACCGCATATCATCCTCAAACAGAGGGACAGACTGAACGTACCATCCAAACTCTCGAGGATATGCTCAGAGCATGTGTGCTCGACTTTGGGAAAAATTGGGAAACGCATCTACCGCTGGTAGAATTCTCCTATAACAGCAGTTACCATACCAGTATTGGAGCCGCTCCATTTGAGGCTCTCTACGGACGAAATTGCAGATCAACGGTCTGTTGGGCCGAGGTCGGTGAGAGCCAACTCACTGGACCTAAACTAGTACACGAGACCACTGAGAGAACCGTGCAGATCAGAAACCGCATGAAAGCGGCGAGAGATAGACAAAAGAGTTATGCAGATAAACGCCGAAGGCCGTTAGAATTTGAAGTTGGCGACAAAGTACTACTGAAAGTCTCGCCTTGGAAAGGCGTCGTACTCTTTGGCAAGCGCGGAAAGTTGAATCCCCGCTATGTAGGACCATTCGAGATCACCGAAAGCATTGGTCTGGTGGCTTACCGTTTAAATCTACCTCCTGTATTGGATGGAGTACACAACGTGTTTCACGTTTCGAACTTGAGGAAGTGTTTAGTTGATGACACTCTCATAGTTCCGTTAGAAGAACTACAAATTAATGAATAACTGAGATATATCGAACAACCCGTGGAAATCATGGGACGTGAGGAGAAAACACTGAAACGAAGTAAAGATCCCATCGTCAAAGTGGGATGGCAATCAAAGCATGGACCGAAGTTCACGTGGGAACGAGAGGATCAGATGAGAAAGAAATATCCTCACCTATTTGATCAAGCCTCAACATCTAATCAAGGTATGAGTTAAATTTTGGGACAAAATTTCCTTAACAAGGGGATGATGTAGCAACCCTAAAATTTTTCTTGTCCTTCCACAGAAACTATAACACCTTAAGGCAAATTTTCGTGGACGAAAATTCCTTAACAAGGGGATGATGTGACAACCGGCAATTTCCCAGGCTAACCCCGTTAATAACTTGTATTATATTTCGATAACGTCCGTTACCTCAGTTAACTAGAATAGTTACACGAGCACTGCACATGAGTCTAGACGTCGGTTAACTTACTTGAATGTATATAATTTATAATTTTATATAAATTATATTTTATGATTTCATGAAAACGTTTTGTCATTTTATGTGACAATTATATCTATTATTTTTATGTGGTGTATATGTACATATATACGCATGTCATTTTATGATTTTATGTGACGATGAGTCACGTAATCGTACAAAACATTTCCATAATTTTAGTGAAATTTGAAAACTTATAGTTATTGGTTATAACTATGATTTTATGCTAGATATATAGGTTATATTTTTATAAAACTTTGTTCGTAAAATACGTTGTGACGTACACTCGAATAATCATCGCCAACTTACTCTTCGTTAGACCTCGTTAGTGTTCGTTAGACATATCCGAACTTTGAGGGGCTTAAATTGTAATCTTCTAAACTTATATTCTCTTTAATAAAACTGGAAGGATTGGTAGCGTAATTTCTCAAATTTAAATGCTCATTATGTAATATGGCCAGGGACCTATTTTGCTAATATGGCAAAGTCGTGATTTGAATCAAAAGAAACCGACGAACGACGGATCGTTTCTCCGGTAACCGTCTCCTCCTTCACACCCGAATTCAATGACATCGTCGGTTACATTCGGTGATCATTATTTCGATGCCAGACCAGTTTCCTATCATTTGAGAACTTTTGAACACACCCAAAACCTCTCTCGAGCTCTCTCCCTTCTCTTTCGTTTTTTTTAAGTTTTCCGGCGAACTCAATTTCCCGAGCAACAGGGCGCTGGTTCACCACCATTCTCACACTAACGTGATCGCCTCCCTCTGCCAAGCAACCCCGTAGCAACGATTTTGGGAACGGAGCACTATCGGGTGGTACGGGTTCGAGTTTTCGGTTTCGTTTCGGCCTCAAAAACACATCTAAACTCATCCCCGATTTGAGGTAACTAATTCTATATTCTAGTCGCACCTTTCCTTTCATTTTGTTCCTGGATTCGCGATTTTCCGGTGACCGGAATAAAACTCCAGCCACCGGAGTTTTGGGGAAGAAACTGATGACAGGTCGGGAATCCATATATATTAACTGTGCTGGGTTGAAACACAATCACCCCTGCAGCGCAGTTGGTTTGTGCTTTGGTTTGAAACTTGAGGTCTGGGGTTCGAACCCTCCCAACCCCAATTCTTTTACAGTTTTTGTCCCTGATTCGATTTCCATGTCACTGCCTGAACAAAAGCCATCTGTTTCGAGTTTTCAACAAATGGCGACCTAGCCCAGTGGTTAGGGCTTCACTATATAAACTTGAAGTCATGGGTTCGAGTCCCATGACCCCCATTTTTTTGTGTTTTTATTTCTTTTTAATACTTTTAAGCATTATTTGGTCCAAAACTCAAACCTACTAGTACACGACTAATAAACCGTGTCCCGTGAAGTTTTCATAGACCCCGTTAGGGTAATCGTTGGATTTTTATTTTATGGAAATCCTATGATTTAAAAGAATTAAAAACTTATGGTTTTGTTTATATTAATATAAACTAGTTTTGAACATCGAAACATATATATAATTATATATTTGATTTATTTATGCTCATGTACACAAGCGTACGTTTTAAAGATGTCCTTTAAACTCTTGAATTTATGTCACGACATATAAATATATATTTAGGATATTTTATTTCATTTTTCGTCTACGTCTCGATATTTATATTTACGAATACATATATTTACCGATAATCTCTACAATTAGTATTTGGAATAACATACACACATTGATTTTTGTAAATCCTTGTGTCCTCAATCTAATGTCATTTTTTACTACTTTCGTAATAAATGATTTTTATCGCACGTTGGAAATTGTCACTTACGTCATATTTGGAATTACTTGTTATCGACAACGTCGTCTAGACTATGTGACTCATGTGCGGACACACACTTACGTATGTAAATTCAAAAGGTGCTTGGTAGTTACGCAAGACTCGGAGTCTTACTAAATTGTAGCAGCGCACCCTAAAGTGAGTTTCACAACCTTTACGTTACGTCCGGTTTTGGACGATAACACACGCAAACACGTTACACCCGGGTTAGGGTGATAACACGACAACTTTTATGTATGATTAAAGTAGAAATCCAACATATATCACATGTTCACGTAAAATGCTTTATCTTTGAAAGTCCTTACTTATCGAACCGTTAATAGTTTATAGCGAGGGGATATTGGGTAGTACTACTGGGGTCTGACAAACCCCACTCAGCGGGCACGAGATGCACCACCCGACTGGCGGTCGGACTGAGGACAATGTCAGCCTAAACTTACCGTGATCGAGTAGACACGGGGAAGGCAAACCACATAAGGATTATTCCTACAACTAATTGCTCAGCTTCGGTTGCGAACGTTTTAGTGACATGAACTTAGGCTCGCTACCTACGATATGGATTGTACTGTTAATATACATGCTTATATACGAATAAAGACTGTTGTATTCGTACTGCATATTTATACTAGTTATACTTATGTGCTTATGTGAACTCACCAACATTAGTTGACACTTGCTCTTATGCATGCTTTGCAGGACGCTAGGAGAATCTGATTTTGGGCACGTATGTTGGCTAAACCTTTTATTTTGGGAATTCATTTTCAAAACATTTTTTTTTTAACTTGAACTGGTATTTACTTATCGGGCGCTTGTTTTTGCGCAACATGACTTTCACGAGCTTCCGCTAAACTTTAACTCTGATTGATATTTCCCGTTTGGAAATATATTTACATTTTGAACCCTCAACTTATGTTTAATGTAACTAATGACTCGGGTCCTGGTCTGGTTCACACCCCACACGGTTAAACTCCGTTAGTGGGAATTGGGGGTGTGACATTCAACCTGCCCAAGTTCAGACTGAAGGTCCTCTTCTGACTGAACGTAGCCCTGTTCGGGAAGAAAGGCAATTTCTGGAGGTTGAAAACACTTTTGTTGTACCCTGTCTAGTGAGAGTGAGCGTCTCAACTGTGACAAGCCTGCCACCGACCATGCCTAGCTTTCGTCCATTTCAAGCTGCTGAGCTCCCAATCGAAATGAGGATAAGCGCTGATCCTCATATTAACTTTATGATGTCTCAAAACAGAATAAGAGAGAATGAGATAAAAACTCTCCAGGCTGAAAACAGAAGATTACAAGAGAAGGAGGTGGCAGACAAGAACAGAATGAAGTATCTTTATGAGGCCCTGATGGACTTGAAGAAGAAATTTACTGGTTTAAAGAGTGGTGTGGAGTCCAACACCTCAGGTGCCGCAGCTCAAAGTTCATCTTAAGGAATGCAAGGTGCAGAAACTGGGAATGTGGATGAAGGAGATGACACGATTGATATGTCTGACTATGCCCGTAGTGGAAGGGTCATCTCCAAAGCACCAGAAGGTCATGACAACTGGTTCAAGGAGTTCTTTCAAGGACCAGCCCCCACTCAATACACCATTGATGTGGGTGAAAGCTCAATAGACAAAAGAGGGAGTCGTGAAACCATCCTATGCTGGCACTATGACACGGAGAAGAAACTGTTTGCCGTAATCCGTGACGGCTACTGTCCAGTGGAGTACTATAGAACACGTGGCCAATTTCATACCTGGACTGAGCCTGAGATTAGAAGCCTGCTGAGACTTCCTTACATCAATAGATGGAACAGCCCTGACGGAGACCTTATTAGAAATAATTTGCTGAGCCAACTAGAAGATAACTTTGCAAATTTTGAACTAAGGCAAGTAAGATGGGTCGAGACTGGCACTGACCCAGTGACTGGAGAATCCATAGGTGAAGCAAGGAGACCACCGACCAAGCGCACGAGAGTAATCAACATGTTGGATGAGATTGAAGACGGTACACTGGTCAAAAACTTTGACTGTTGGTGTTATGATCCAACGACTCACGAGGTGGTGGTTCTCTGCAAAGGAATGAGGTAGTTTCGTTTCTACGATCCGGTTGATTTGCTAAGATTTGGTGAAAAGGATATCAAGCTCCTCGCCTCTCAACCTATTCTCGGAGATGAGAATGATATGGAAAACGCTATAAGGGTGGGGATCTTCCATGGTACAGCTAACCGGATTGTGGTCGAACAACGTTCAGAATACTTTCAGATTCGATCTGCTGCTGCCATAAGTGGTCTAATGGTTCATGCCTAGGGGAAGATTGTTGGGCTATGTTTATTAGAGGCATGAACATTAGTTTTGGGCTTTGTTTAGTTTGTGTTTTAGGCCATGTGGGCCGATTATTTGTTTATGATTGGGCTTATTTAGAGTTTATGATTGGCCCATGTGCTTGTAAGAGGTGGTATAAATACCACCTCATGTTTATGATTCAAATAAGCTTTGGAAAACTGATTTACGATTTCTTCTTATCATTTGGTGTTTTCGATCGGTTCTTCATTGCTTCAAGATAGTAGGTTTCTTCATTCAAGATTTGATCTTTCTCTTAGATCAAGTCTCTTCTTCTACTATTCTTCTTGAATCGATCACATACGAGGTTTCCGCACTCGTTTGTGATTAGATATCGTGTGTTTGGTTAGATTTCGGACCTACAATTCTTGGTAGAAATCACTCAATGATTCCATTGCCATGCTTGAATCTCTGTAAAAACTCCATTTAATGGGTCAAATTTCTGATTTTAGTCAAACCAGAGTTACGTTCTACGTAACCTCTGTTGTATACTTTGAAAATCAAACTTGTTTTTGGGGTGTTTCGTTCATCAAATTGATTCCAAAATTGTGTTAGACTAGTGAAACTAAAGTTGTTGCAACTGATTTCGCTCAAAAACATCATGTTTTGAGGATTTTAGAGGCAAATTTCTACGTCTTTAGTGTTCTTGTCATATTCACGAAAATCCTTGGATTTGAGCTACTTAGAGTGATTTTTGGAGCTTGATCCAGTTATGTTTTTGGTTTCTCTACTGATTTCTAAACTAGTTGCACAAGCAATTTTGATTTCTACAAACTTTGATTTTTCTTGATCTTGAACCCCCAAGAACATCCTGATGAAATTTTGACTAAGTGTTGAAAATTGACTTTTTCAATTTTGTGACTAATTATCAGTTGTATGTGGCTAATTGTGTTCCTTATTGATTATTTTGTAGGATTTGGGTAATTTCAAGCATTCTACAATTTTTCAAGCAAGTGAACCAATTTTCAACCCGTTTGACCCGTTAGCTTCTTTTTGTCTCGAAATTGACTAGTGTTGATCACTTCAACATGTCGGATCACTTCACTCCTGCTACACAAGGCAACAATAGGCCTCCCAAACTCATGGGGGCAAGTGACTACGATGATTGGAAGGCGAAATTCCTATCTTACTTGGAATTCGTTGACTTTGACCTGTTGACTTCTGTAGTCGAAGGTCCTGCTGTGTTTGAAGTGGAAGAGGCCACCTTTGCTGGAACTACTAGTGTCGCTACTGGTACTGATCCTCCACCTAAGAAGATGATTCCCAAACCACGAAACAAGTTGGATGCTTCTGAAAAGGTCCAATTGAAAACTGACATGCGTGCACTTAGGTGCATTAAGATGGCTATCAATGATGGGTTGCAATACCAATTTCGTGCTGCCACATCGGCTCATGAAATCTAGGAAGGCTTGGAAAAGAAATATGAAGGCAACCCGGCTACTAAGGAAAGAAGATTGGAAAAGATCAAGTTGGCGTTCAATACCTTCTCTCACAAGCAGGGCGAATCGTTTGAAACTCATGTCAATCGATTCTGCCGTATTATCACTGTATTATCACTGAGATGACGACAAAGAACGTCCGGCCTGAAAATAGTGCCATCATCAAGAAGGTCCTTCACTCATTTCCTCAAGAGTTCGCTTCGTATGTGACTTACTTGCTCGACAGTAATGATCTTTCTACTACCGACTACATGGATTTGATCGACAAGGTTCGTGAGTATGAAGTTCGAGCCGTTGAGTGCAACGGAAAGTCCCTCATGGGTGTTGTGAGTGTCAGGAGCTCTTCAACTGCTCCCAATGCTGCGTTCATTGCTCCCGACCTGGATGATGAGTTCCAATTCTCTGTTCCTGCAAGTCAAAGCCCACTTGCCACTACTTCTATTCCAGTTGCTCCTCCAACTGAAGCTGTCATCGCTCCCGTCACCAGTCAGACTTCAAATGTGACTTTTGTGCAACAATCTCCAACTGGTTCTTTGTTCAGCAATCATCTCCTGCATCCCAACCGAACACAAGCATGGATTCCGACTTATGCAATGCCTTTCTAGCTTGCATGAATTCTCAGATGTCCAGAAGTCTTGAGTCCATGACCGTCTGTCAAGAAGACCTTGACCAAGTTTCTGTTGATGATCTCGACGAGATTGATATCAAATGGCAAATGGGTATGATAGCTGCCCGAATTCAGAAATTCTTCAAGAAGACTGGAAGAAAGCTATTTCAAGCTCCCTAAAGCACCAACATCGGCTTTGACAAGTCAAAAGTTCAATGTTACAACTGTGAAGAAATGGGGCACTTTACACGTGAATGTCCTAAGCCGAGGACGTGGAATGGACAAATCAATTCTGGCGGAAGTAATCAGACTCATCAAAAGCAGGGTGGTGGTGGTACCCAATCTTATCAGAAACAAGGCAGCTCGTCATACCAGAAGCCACAAGGCAACAGCTCAAATGTCTCTCAACGAGTATCGTCATCTTCTCAACAACCACAAAGATCGGATGATAGCAATAAAGTTTTGGTATCACTTGAAGACTAAAACTACAACTGGACCTCCTCGTATCAGAATCCGTCTTCTAGCCAGTCCAACTATGCACTTGTGGTAAAGGAAAATGATGGAGAGATAGACGTGTCTAACACAATTGACCCTATCTTTCCAACTAACTTCTGCTTGATGGCTGGAATTGATGATCTGACTGAAGACAATGCTCAAGACACTGGAACTGTTACTGAAGTGAGCTCATCCGTAGACGAATCTGAGGCAAGTAAGAGACTTGTAGAACTTCAACGTGAAACCATCCCTGATGAGGTAAAACTTGCTTTATGTTCTGATAAATGTGTTGAGGCTGTAGCTCGCTATCGCGCTTACAACATTGAGTTGGTCAGTAAGGAGAAAGAGAGTGAGAGTCATGTTGAGAAGTTAAAGGAAAATGAGAAGGACTTTTTGATTAAAATCAAGTCCTTACAAGTGTTAGAGCATATTCCTATGCCACGATGTGTCTCGTGTATTGTATCTATGTAATGAGAGCAACTGTGTGAGTCTAGTTAGACTGCTGGGCGTATCACATGGTCCGCCGGACCAGTTGGTGCTGCGTATCAGTTGATACGCTGGTTGATACGCCGGCCAGTTTAAGTTACCTATAAATAGGTAGTTTGTGTTGAGAGCATTAGCACTGATAGAGGACTCTTGATATATTTTACACTTCTGTGTGTGTTTCTGTGTGTGTGCTCTCAAGGCTTATTAATACAAATTCCATTTGTATTTACTTGTTTGATCTTATCTTCATCTCATTATCACGTGATTAGCAAACGATCCATCGCTCCATGGTTTTACAAGTGGTATCAGAGCTATCTGGTTCCATTTGCTGATCATATTCTGTGATTTTGGAGATTTTTAGAGAGAAAAAGTGGGTTTTGAAGCATTTTTCATCAAATTCTTCCAATTCCGGATGTTTTCGAGGTTAAAAATGATTTTCGAGCATTCCTGGTAAGTTTTCGCATCTGTGTGAAGCAAATTTCAGTTCAATTTGTCAAAATTTGCGAAATCAGTCGAAATCTGCATGAAAAACGACTGATCCGCCGGATGAAGAATCTGGTCCGCCGATTGGTCCGCTAGGCAATCTTCATCAGCTGGTCCGTGGCAGTTATAGCGTATCAGTGTGATCCGCTGGAAAAATTTGGTCCGCCGTATCAATTTTGGTCCGCCGGATCAATCTGATCCGCTAGTACAATTTTGGTCCGCTGGTTATAAATCTGATCCGCAAGTATAATCTGGTCCGCTGGGATTGATCTGGTCCGCTTTTGATCCGCAAACACAAATTTGGTCCGTTGAAAGTGTTTTGGTCCGCTGGCAGAAAAGTGTTAATCCCTAATACTGACGTAACTTGAGAACCGTTGAGAGTTACGGAACCCAATACCAGCCAAAACGTTCGTATCGACGAGATCTAGGACGTGTACCCGCCTACGGCCAGTACCGACAAATTTTGAGCCCCTAAATCCGCTTGGAAAGCCTTCGTTTTTGAGTTCGAAGTTTTGAGGTGTCATTTTTTCGGAAAATATGTCGGATTTTCAAGCGTTTTCCGCGATTCAAAACACGATGCAAGCTATTATTAACTATGATAATGAAATAGGAACAAGTCAGAAAGTTCCGAAATTGCTCAGATTGGAAGATTATCATAGTTGGGTGAAGCGATTCAATGCATATGTTGGTGCAAATGATGTTGATTTTTGGATATCTTACAATAATCTATATGAGTATCCAACAGGACAAAATGGAAGGCCAGTTTTGCAACAAAGTCTTACTGGTGAGCAAAAGAAGGCATATCAAGCAGAACAAAAAGCTTATGGTGCTTTAACAATGGCATTACCTTCCGACTTATTACATCAGTTTTCTGCATATACTTCTGCAAAAGAATTGTGGGATGCAATTCAAAAACGATGTGAGGGTAATGATCAATTCAAGAAAAGCAAACAAAAGGTTTTAAGAAAAGAGTTCGACAATTTCAAGCATTATCCAGATGAGAATATTTCAAAGCTTATCACTAGGTTTTCACATTTGTTAAGTGAAATGGCTTTGGTTGGCATTAAAAAGGAAGAAGCTGATCTGAAAGAGAAGATACTAGAGGCATTACCTGAAAAATGGGAGAATTATGTAATGATGATTACTCATGATAAAGAATTTTCAGAATTGTCATTCATCAATTTAATTGAGCAGATACAAGCAAGAGATATGGAGTTGAGTGTCAACAAATCCATGCCTGCACAAGTACAGAATCCAGCTGCATATCGTGGTGAAAATGATTCTACCATAAATGCTAAAAAGGCAAACATTTACAGTGAAGGTCCTACTACTGCATTTCTAGCTGGAAAAACTGAGAGTTATGGTGATTCTCCAGGTTGTACTTTTACAAGTCCAAACCGATCATCAAAATCTACAATTCCTGATAAGGCATCTGAGGATCTAGCTTCATTGTTATCTGCATTTATATCATCGTCAAATGGTTCAATTTTTGGGAAACTTGGAGAAGTTGATTTGGTTGCAAATGACTTAGGTGAGTTAAATGATGATCATTTGAACGAGTTAGATTTACATTGGCAATTTGCTATGATTGTTGAACGAGGTAGGAGATACATGAAGAAGCATGGGAAACAATCTTTTATTCCAGGAGGAAAACTTGGATTGGATAAATCCAAAGTTAAGTGTTTCAAATGTTCACAAGTTGGACATTTTGCTCGTGAATGTAACAATTCAAAAGTATCTGCACCCTCGTCTTCAACAAACAATTCTAAATCACAAGCTTTGACTTCATACACGGCTGAAGGATATGATTGGGACAGAGATATAGCAATAATTGAAGAGAGACAGAATCAGATAGCATTAACTGCAACTCTCAATGCAGATAGTTCTACAGATTCTATCTACAAGACATCACCTGCCATGGTGTATAATGCTGATCTAAAACAATATGTTAAATTGTATCCTGATGAATCTGCACTTCTTGCCGAAGTTGGTTGTCACGAATTACATGATTCAGATTCAGATACAAGTTCATGTGAAACAGTTGTGGAAGATGGTACCGCAGAAGTGACAAAAGAGTTTCAAGAAAAATATGAATCTTTGTTAGCAGAGAATGGTTTGATCTCTGAAGAACTCAAAGCTGTTAAAGCTGAATTAGAATGTTCACAACAAAGATGTGATGATTTAGAAAGAGTCAATATAGAACTGGTTCAAAGTGCTGAAAAATGGGAAACTGAAGCAAAGGATGCTATTGGAGATTTTGATAATCTATTCGAGAAATCAACAGCTAGAGTGGAATCTCTTCTGAAATCTAATGTTGAACTCCAAAAGGCTTTTGATGACGTTACTGCTGCTGAAAATGTTCAAAAAGCAGTGATTTCTGAATTACAAGATAGAGTTCTAGAACTTAAAGAGGAACTTTCAAAGCTAAGAGATGAAAATGTTCAGGTTCGTGAGAAGAATGGAATTTTAACAAAAGATGTTGCTTATTACACAAAGAAATGGGAAAAAGTTCATGCTGAGTTAATGGACATTTGTGATACAAAAAGACAACTAAAGTCAGAATACAATGAGTTGTCAGATCAATTTATTCATGTTCAAAAAGAATTGATGGATGCTCAAGTCAAGATTTCTGAGTTGAAAATTGAGCTTCTTGTTCTTCAAAAACAAGTAAAGAATTCAGCTATGTCTCCTACTTTACTGAATTACATTTACAATCAGGAGAAGAGTGACGATAGTGAGAAATTAGAGGACTTGCATTCTGTTCCAGCTCCGGTGGTTATTTTAAATCCTCCTTCTGTGTCATTTGATCCAAGAGCTGAATTGCAAGATTATTCTAAATTTGCAACTCCAGCAAAGAAGAAGAAAAACAAATCTGAGAAAAGGGAGAAGAAATTGGGTGAAGCTCCAAAGTTTGTTTCAAGTTCCAAAGTTTTGAAAGAGCAAAAGATTGGTGAGAAAGTTGATTCTGTTCCTTCATGTGCTAATGAAGAAGAAAAAGTTTTGCTTCAAAGTAACAACTTGAAAGATATTAAAGCTAAGTTCAATAGCGAGGCTAAAGAACGAAAAGTTCCAGAATCTTCTTCAAGTTCTTCAAAAATTCCAGGGTTTAAACAAAAAGGCTTGGGTTATATTGTTAACGAAGAACCAGTTTCAACATTACCACAGAAGCAGCCAAAGGGGAAGACTAAAGAGAAAGTTACAGGTCACAAGAATCAGTCAAAGCAAAGGACACAAAAGGTGTTCAAATCAAAGAATGCTGATTACTATTCTGGAGGATCTTCTTATAGTTCTGGTAATTCTTCACGAAGTCCACCTCCAAGGTATGATTCTTCAGACGATTTCTTTGATTCCTTTGGTTCAGAAAATATTTTTGGTTATCATGATGTGTTTAAACAGGACAAGAGAAATTTAAAGAATTTTGTTGATAAAAACCAAATTTTTGAATCAAATCTGGGTAGCAGTTCCCTTAATGTTTTTCAAAGGAAGTGTTATGCATGTCGTAAACCAGGGCATCTTGCTGCACAATGTCCTACGAATGCGAGCACTGACGCTTATGTGAACAAAACTGCTAAATATGTGGATTTAAATGGTCATATTTTTGATGAACCACAACCGTCGATGTACAAATCAACTAGTAAGCCGTCTTGGGCAAAGACGCAAGTTGATAATTTTGTGGATTCATTGAAAAATTTTCAATCGCCCAAGATATGGAAACCACGAGTTGTTTCCATGGCAAACAAAGACCATGTTGAAGACACCGGGCGACCCGAGGCTGTTGACTCGGGCCGATCCCAAAATCACTAATGTTTTATCTGGTGTCTGCAGGTTTCTTCAAGAAGACCTGTCATGCGTGTGTTGCTGATAGTGAAGAACTTGCTTAATTTAGTGTTTCAATGATATATCATTTTCAAAAGTTTTTCAACTGATTTTTTCAAAACTACAACTGCAACGTGTCAGTGTTGGTCGATCAATTTTCTTTCTTGTTCATATGTTCACATTTTTGTAGTTGTACATATTTTTAGGGGGAGAAAATTGAAAATTCAAAAAAATAGTGTTTGTTTGAATCTTAGGGGGAGAAATTAAGAAAAATATAAAACAAAAATGGAAAATTGAGAAATTGATCCGACAAAAGCGAGAAATGATAGTACATCAGCATATATGTTATCTGCCATGGACAGATTAAGTCTAAAGGCTGTAGGTACTTGCATAATCTGTGAATGTGCATGACTAATCTGATATCTGCAAGTAAGATATAAACATAAAGCTTGCCTGATGATCTTTGGTTATTTGCTTCTTGATGAATGCTGTGTGATAATTCCAAAAATAGAATAAAGAGATATCCTGATGAATGCATGTTTTCATTTTGCAAAAATTTCAACTTGTTTGATTTTCTTTATTTTGTCAAACGATCGGCCTTTCTCTGCGTATCGAAAGATCGACCTGATTGGTGTTCGTTTGACGTTCTGCTTTATTTTCTTTGGTGTTTCGTATAATCCATCGGACTTTCTCTGCGTGTACGGAAGTACCGACCTGATTGTTGTTGGATTATACAATTTCTGCTTTATTTTATATTTCTTATTTTCCTAAACAATCGGACTTTCTCTGCGTGCTCACAAGCCGACCTGATTGTTGTTTGTTTAGGGTTCTGCTTTATTTTTGCATGACTCATCAAGGATGATTAAATCTCTAAGAAAGTTGGTTTTATATGATAAACATGATGATTTCCCAGTATTGCTGATAGAGTGGAGGCCGAGTTATCAGTGCATGATAAAATTACCTTAAGCATATCTGAAAACGATAAAAAATGATTGGTGCATGCTGAAATAAACATAAATGTTGTATTTGCGATTATCTTGGCTTGCATGCTGATTAAGACCGAAATTGAAATGTGCTAGATGCGTTATGTCTGATATGATCTCGTGTTGTGATCTTTCTCGCAAAATACCAAAAATAGAGTGTAATTTTGTATTGCATTTATATTTTCGTTTTAGTAACATTCAAAAAGATTTTTGGTGTGTTTTAGCATAATTTTGAAAAATCAAAAAGATTTTAGGTGTGTTTTGATCTAAAGTTTCTAAAAGCCAAAAAGATTTTGTTTCTTAGTTGTTTTCGATTGATCAACACTTGATACATAATCAGAATTTCAAAATCAATATCTTGGATTCTTAAAGAGAAGTTTTGCTCCAAGATTAAATTAATTTTTGGAAATTCAAAGAAAATCTGCACTTTTTGTCTTCTAAAGTCGCAGGTTCTGTGTGTCAAGACTCGAGCATGGTGTAAAGAGGGAGTTTGTTATATCATTCTCAAGTGGATCTTGATGATCAAAGATGTTTCAAGTAGAGATCCAGCCATGCAAGCTCTGTTTCTGACAAGATTTCAAGTTGAAGATCTGATGCAGCAATGTTGAAGATTGAAGACTAGAGATTTTGTTAGACTAGATACACTACACGTTAAGGGGGAGTTTGTTAGAGCATATTCCTATGCCACGATGTGTCTCGTGTATTGTATCTATGTAATGAGAGCAACTGTGTGAGTCTAGTTAGACTGCTGGGCGTATCACATGGTCCGCCGGACCAGTTGGTGCTGCGTATCAGTTGATACGCTGGTTGATACGCCGGCCAGTTTAAGTTACCTATAAATAGGTAGTTTGTGTTGAGAGCATTAGCACTGATAGAGGACTCTTGATATATTTTACACTTCTGTGTGTGTTTCTGTGTGTGTGCTCTCAAGGCTTATTAATACAAATTCCATTTGTATTTACTTGTTTGATCTTATCTTCATCTCATTATCACGTGATTAGCAAACGATCCATCGCTCCATGGTTTTACAACAAGATGACATTGAGGTCATAAAGCATACGGAAACAACTCTAACAATTCAAATAACTGATCTTTTGGAAAAACTAACTTCTCTGAGGACGAGCTATTCACAGGCTCGAGAAACCATTGATTTGTTAAAACTCAATCCGACAACTCTTGGCAATGTCGTTGCTCGTGATATTTTTGCTAGACTTAAAACTGGACTTGGCTTGACAAGGGAAATTGATGATAGTGCGGCCGAGCCTCCGCTTAACCATAACTATTATAAAATTCCCGAGTTAACCAAGATTAACTCAAAGAGTCACATAAGATTCATTAATCCTGAGTTGGTTCCGAGTGCTTCCGAAGTCGAAAAGATGGAAAATCAGCTCTCTTCTCACACGAGTGGATCTGATCTCCCACCTACCGATATCGCACTTCACTTTGATGAAGCCAATTCTGATTTTTTCCAAGATGTTGATACTAGTCTTTCTGAGACTCTGACCAAAGAGGCAGCTAAACATTAATTCCTTGATTTGTTGAAAACATCTGCCGTGGATGGTCAATCGTTTTTGTTTGACGACAACTACGAGATTTGCAAAATCACTGTTGCTCCAAAACGAGCTAAGACCACACGAAGGCGCAAGCCTAAGCAGAATGCCAACAAGGGATTCACTTATCAGTCTGATGTGAATGTGGATGAGTTCAATCGTGCATTTGCTGAAATGGCACTCAAACATGGTAAAACTGTCATGCACACACAAGCTGGTCTTGTGATCACCGATGGTAAGGTGAAGGCTACTCCAAGTGCCTCAACAGGAACTCCCTTTACATCAACACCACAAGCTTTGCAATCTCCTCAATCAAGCAAATCAAAGGCTGATGCTGAAAGTTCTGCTCCCACTGGAGTAGTTGATTCCAAAGTTGAACTGTTAAAGATTGTCAAACCAAAGATGAAGAGTGTTCTAAAAGTAACTGATGCAACCTCTTCACCAAATGCTAAGTCTGCACTGATAGTGGTAGAGCCTTCTGTTCCAGTGACAGAAAGTGCTGAAGCTGTTGTTGTTGAAAAGAAGAAAAGAACAAGAAGAAGGAAAAAGAAGGTTATTACTGATGATGAGAAGACTCCTGTTGCTTCATCTGTTGAACCCACATCTGTGGTTCCTGTTACTGAATCTGCTGCTTTTGTTGCTCCAAATGCACCATCTGTGCAAAATGGTTGTGCTATCAGTGGCAACCCTCATCACGATGCAATGGTGTGTATCTACAACCAAGGGTACAACACCTATGGCAACGCACCAATGCCACATGTACACTATTATGAGCAACAAGCAACTGCTGGTCAGAATACACACCTCCACTCGAGAAACTATGGTAATTGCAGTGAAGACTTCATGGACTTGCGGGATGATTCTATGTTTCAACAGTTATATCCCAACCAACCGTACATTCCGAGTCAAGCCCCGTATCTACCACAAGGCTTAGGAGGTAGCTTGTATTCAAGTCAGCCTCACATCAGACAACCACCAAGGATGAAAGCACCGAGTCCGACTCCAATCAGGTCATGGAATCCAAGGCCAAGACCCGGCTTTCTACCAAGGCCATTTCTGTCTCAAAGGCCAATGATAGCTCCAAGGCCTGCAACCACCTTCATTAAGAGAATTTCTACCAAGGCCTTTGAACGTAGGAGATCTGTTAAGAGAATTAGTACCCTTCTTCCTCCGAACCCCCGTTCTTGGAAGTCAAAATTATTTTACATTGATGATAGATGTGTTCCCATTCAAATGAAATGGAGGGATGTAGAAGATGTGGTTCATGACCCAATTCCAGACAATGAGGATTATAACCAAGAGTCTTTTGATAAATTAGTATCTTGTTCAAGTCCAATTCGAGAATTTCCAGAAGCCATTCTACTCCTTTGTAGGATGAGTAGGCCCTGGTTCACTCCTGAACTTTGGCCGATTTTGACGAATCATGGGAAGGGTAAGGAATTACCCTTTCATCATTTGCGATCATAATTTGAAGTATCTTATTTTGTTTTTAACAAATTCCTTTTCTAATTTTTTGCAGAAATGGATCTTTTTGAGGCAATGCAGTTAAAGAGTTTCGACGATGTTGATCTTAGCGCTGAAATTATGGAGGATGGATCCATGTCGTTTCTTCGGCAAACTGCTAGTTCCTTTTTGGATTATCGCCCAGAAGAAGCACATGCTGATCAAGTAGAATCCCAAGTAGATGCTCAACCTGAAGTGGTTGTTTCTGACAAAATGCAAGAAACTGAATCTGGAAGTGGTGATGTTACTGATGTCGCAAGAATGATGAAAAGCAGCGCTGGCGGTAGTGGTGAGAGTACCCTTAAGGGTAAAAGCAAGGAAACTATTGATGGTCATGCTAATGTTCTTTCAAAGGCATCATTACCACCTAAGGGAGGAAGCAGAATCAAAAGATCCTCTAAGACAGTTGTTACCAAAGAATCAAGTGAGCCCATAATAACTAAGAGGAAGTCTCCCCATTGGAACATGCAATCTTCTCCTAATCATTCCAAGGTAAACACTTCCGAACCCACTAAGATCACTTCCGAATCTACTGAGATTGTTGAAGTTACTGCACAACCGGGAGAGGGTATGCAGACATAAACAGATGTTGTGGTAACCCCTCCTCCTACTGACGATTTTTGATATTGATGATTATTTATTGAATTCACCTGATATATCACAAGATCCAGGTTCTTCTGACGTAAGTATTTTGTAGAAAGGTACCACCCCTTTGATCACTTTGGCCAATTTAGCTCATGCATCCTCTTCTTCGCAGAAGGATGCACCTAGTTTTGCAGTTTCGACTTCTGAGTGGTTGAAAAAAGAGATCGATTTGGTTGCTCTCAGGAGCAATATTGGTAGAGGTATGGATTCTGTCAACGCAAATGCAGCTTTTGTTCCACAATGGGAAATTAAAAATGGTGACACTTGCACTGAGGGTCCAACTGCAAAAAAGATCACCCTTCTCGGAAGCACTCCAACTGATATTTTCAGCCTTCAACAGATCCCCAATGAAGCCCTCTCGAATGAATACATGCTTGCACAAGCAAAGCAACAGAGCTTAGCAGCGGATGTATATGGCCAGTGGATCATTGCAGAAGCAAGAGTTGAGGAGATAACCAAAAAGCTGCTGGCACGCAAGGCATGTTTTGGTTCCATTAGCGATCAAGTAAAGATCAATGATTTACATGCACAGATCGAGCTTCTTACCACCAGGAACCGAAAATTGGTGTTGTTTGAACTAGAAGCAAAAAGAGATCTTAAACAGGCACAAGATGATGAGAAAACTCTCAAGACCCAGTTTTTGGAGCAGAAGAAAATTCTTGATGATCAAACTATCAGAATGCTAGAGACCACTTCGCAATATGATGTAAATATTGAATCTGCCAACAAGGGTATAACTTGTATTTCTTTTTATTTTTCAATTTCTTACTTGCACTTGCATACTTTTTTACTATTATTAACATTTGTGCTTTCAATCCCTTAAGAAAATGCTGCCCTCACTGAAACTGTCAAGGCATTGACTAAAGAAAGGGAGCAAATGTAGAAAGAATTAGCATCCGTGAATGAGAGGAGCAAGTGGCTGATTAAATAAGGTTTTTGCATGATGGCCAAACGCGTACATTCTGAGATGATCCCCATGACCCTTAAAGTTAACTCAGCTGCCAATGCCATGGGCTATAATGAAGGGATCAAATGCGGATTGGCACATGCTGTGAAGGGATAAGCCAACTTCCTGACCTTTAAAGAATTTGATCAAAAGGCCAATGAAAAACTCTTGAAGCAATTAGATGCCTTAAAATCAATGAAGTTTAATTCCATTTATGAAGTTTCAAAGTTGAGCCTGGGCGATATAAAAGTAATGAGGGACATGCTGAAACCAGTTTCACTACCGAAAGGTCCTGTCCCTCCAAAGACTGATGCTCGATGCTTCTGGCCCAACTTGTAATTGATCCTCTTTTGATCATGATCTTTTGTTGAACAATTTAATCATTCTCTAAATTCCACTTATGCTGTGGCATCTGACAATTTACTTTTGATCTTTGCATTCGATACTTTCTAGTACTTTTAACTATGGATCTCATCGGAACTGCAACTGTATGCAGTTTTGATTATATGAACATGTATGGTGATGCATGTATATGTTTGTTTTATCTTCTTTCTTCCTTGTGTTTGAATGTTTTTTCTTCTTATGGTTCATAGAATACGAGTGATGTTCGATTATATTTGTGATATATCATTTGCGATCGAAGTGTATTGTTGTTTACACTTGCAGTTGCAAAATGATTGTGCACCACCTTTTATATTTTGAATCGTTTGTATACTTTATCATTCGATTCTTCAAATTCCTTTTTGAACTTGCAAAATATTTTCTTACGAGCATTTGAGCAACTTCATGAGTTCTCCCTCACAAGTACTTTGATAAGATTCTAATAAAATCATTAACTTTTAAAGAAGGGTGTCACATGTGTTTCCCCCTTATCAGATGCGTCCATCTTCAAAGGGTTTTAATCAACATGATGTCAATACCACTTTTAAGTTAAGTATTTTTTATTTCGAATACGAATCTTTCCTTTGTGGTATATAAAGTCCTTACATCTTTTAGTAAGGCTCAGTTGATCCTTTTCTTTTGAATGGTCAACTCACAAGACCACTTCATAACATTAGCTATTCAGCAGCAATTGCGACCCTTGGAGAGCTTAAGTTGTATCTTTTATTGATAATCATAGCATACCTTTATCCACTTAAGTTTGGCCATCTCTCTTTTGGGCTTTTGTTAGCAACCATTGTACAAACAAGGTGTCTAGCCTGATCACCTCTTCCCAACATGCGCTCTCTAATTATCAATGAGACAGTTGGGGACAAGAAAAGCGTTTTTGCTTTTTCTTGGGTTACCCTTTATAAATAAAGAAGTAACAGCGATACTGCATTAAGGTATTGGTATGTAATACTTTTTAAATGCACCCGCTAATGACTCATGAACCATATTATAGAAAGTGAATCATATCGCACGTGAGTCTTTTACAATTTAAAGAAGTCACGTGTATAGCATATGTATGTGTTTATATACACAACATTTTTTAAGCAAACGTTTATACTTAATATTTTGCATAAGAATGAACAAGCATTTGCATAGCCTTTTCATATAGAAATGAAATAAGTATCTTCATAGATCTTTGTAAGTACCAGAAACAAAAGTATCTTATTTTTCATCAAACTTATTACAAGATCATAAGTGCAGAAACAAGATCATAAAGATCAACATTTTCTAACTTCCATCTAGAATTTCCACTTGCGGTTTCACATATAACATGTGCGAAGAAGAACTCCAATCCAAGCTCGAACTAGTTCGGTTCCATCAAGCTGCTGGAGTATGTAAGACCCATTTCCGATCACTTTTTTGATTATATAAGGTCCTTCCCATTTGGGAGACATCTTCCCAAACGGAAGTACTCTGCTTACTTCATTGCTCCTTAGCACATATTCTCCCTCTTTATACTGTTGGGTCTTAACTTTGGCGTTATAGTACTTTGCCATTTCTTTTTTGTATCTGCTTTCACGTATAGCCGTGATTTCTCTTCGCTCTTCCAAAATATTCAGATTGGTTCTTAATTCTTCATCATTATCTGTCACTTGCACTTGCAAACGGTGACTGGGTATTCCAATTTCAGCCGGAATGACGGCTTCAGTTCCATATACAAGACTAAATGGTGTTTCACCATTTCTTGTTTTAGGCATGGTTCGATGTGCCCATAAGACGTGTGGCAATTCATCAACCCAACTACCTCCATACTTTTCCAGCCTCATTTTTATACCCTCAACAAGGCTTTGATTTGCTCTTTCGACTTCGCCATTGGCCTGCGGATGTGCAACTGATGTAAAGATCTGATGTATATGAAGTTCCTCGCACCATTCCGCAAATGGGTTACAAGCAAATTGCTGTCCATTATCAGTTATAATGTAGAGAGGTAAACCAAATCGACACACAATATGTTCCCATACAAACTTCTTGACTTGTTTGCCAGAAATACAAGCAAGTGGTTTTGCTTCAATCCATTTTGTAAAATAATTGATCGCAACCAATAGAAACTTTACTCCTCCACTTGCAAGTGGGAAAGGTCCAACTATGTCCATTCCCCACTTTTGGAATGGCCATGCTGACATAACAGGGATCAATTCATTTTTTGCTCGCATGCTTACCGGAGCATGTGCTTGACAAGCTTGGCATTTGCGAAGTTCCTCCCAAGTGCTTCGATACATGCCTGGCCAGAAGTATCCGAGACTCATGATTATAACAACTACCATCTTTGCACCATCATGAATGCCACATATTCCTTCATGTACCTCCTTAACGATCTTTTCGGCTTCACTTGGGGTTAAACACCTCAACAAGGGCCCCAAGAAGCTTCTTCTATACAAAACATTGTTCTGCATTTGGTATTGAAGTGAATTTACTCGTATCTGACGGGCCTGTTCCTTATCATTTGGAAGTTTGCCCATGGTCAAATATTGAAAAATTGGGGTCATCCAACTGTCTTCTTGCACTTGCACGTCCGCAGTCATTTTCAAATTGACAGTTGGAACTTCTAACAATTCTACTCGAATCTCTTTAGCTAGATGTTCAAATGCAACATATGCTAGCTTGCTCAACGCATCTGCTTTTCTATTTTGAGCTCTAGAAATATGTAGGACTTCACACTTGCTAAAGATCTTAATTAATTCTTAAACTTGTTCCAAGTACAACGCAATGTATTTGCCTTTGGCTTCGTATGTTCCAGCGATTTGACTAGCAACTAACAACGAATCTACATAAGCGATCACTTACGTTGCACCCATCTTTTTTGCTAACCTTAAACCTGAAACAAATTTCAATGTTTAGGTCTTTTATCTATCCATAATTTTATAGAGCAAGTGCACATGAACTTTGCTCATGTATATCACATGCATTCATGGAGCAAATGCATGTGTACTCAACACTTTTGATCTTCATTACTTAGATCATAAACATTAGTATCCATATTTCTTTTTTTTTTATAAAAAAAACACAAAAACTTATAAAGTTTGAGTGTTCAAACCTGCCAATAATGCCTCATATTCTGCTTCATTATTAGAGGTCGAGAAATTGAAGCGGATTGCATATGTCAGCTCATCCCCTTCGGGACTTTTCAAGATCAAGCCTGCATTTGGCATATATTAAATTTTCAATACTTTGAATAGAGATCACTTCTAGGGAAAGAAATAATTTTATAAGTGATCGAACCTGCTCCTGAGCCATCAGAGTTGGAAGAACCATCTGTATGTAAGATCCATACTTGTTCTTTTACCTCAGGTTCGGTAATGACATTTACACTTGTGCCAGCTGGTACTTCCGCCAGGAAATCAGCTGCTACTTGACCTTTCATTGAAACCCTTGGTTTAAATTATATGTCAAATGGTCCCACCTCAATTGCCCACTTGATTAATCTCCCAGACATTTCTGGTTTTCTGAAGATCCCTTGAATAGGATATGAAGTGAGAACATTCACAGTATGAGCTTGAAAATAATACCGAAGTCTTCTTGTGGATTGCACAAGCGCTAGGACAACTTTTTCGATCATAGGGTATCTGGTCTCGTAGTCTTTTAGCATTTTGCTTATGTAGTAAATTGGAAGTTGTTTGTCTTCCCTTTCAACTAGTAGCACAGCACTTACTGTGTTATCAGTTACTGCCAAATACATTATCAATTCTTCACCGACTTTCGGTGCGGTTAGAGTCGGAAGTGTAGCCAGAGCCATCTTCAACTCTTCAAATGCTTGATTGGCCTCAGGGGTCCACTCAAAACTTCCTTTTAAACTTTCTTTCAAACTCTCATAAATGGTGTGGCTCTTTCAGCTGCTTTTGATAAAAATCGGTGCAAAGCCACCAAACGCCCATTTAGAGTTTGTATATCTTTAATGGTTTTAGGCGATTCCATTACCATGACCGTTTTGACCTTCCTAGAATGCGCCTGGATCCCATCTTTATTGACTAGGACCCCTAAGAACTTGCCTTCCTCCATCGCAAATGAACATTTCTTGGGGTTTAATTTCATATTGATACCCCGCAAGTTTTTAAAGGTCTCTTCAATGTCTTTAATCATATCTTCTTCATGAAAACTTTTGATGACCACGTCATCCACATAGGCTTCAAGGTTTCTACCCACTTGCGATTGAAAGGTCTTATCCATGAGACGCTGGTAAGTTGCACCAGCGTTTTTTAATCCAAACGACATTTATTTGTAACAGAATAAACCTTCATTTGTAATAAATGCGGTCTTATCTTCATCTTTTTCAACCACAAAGATCTGATGGTATCCTTTATATGCATCAAGGAAACACTTCCATCGATATCCCGCTAAAGATTCAACTTTTAGGTCAATTTCCGGAAGTGGATAACAATCCTTTGGGCATTCTTTATTAAGATATTTAAAATCAATGCACATTCGCCAAGAATTATCAGGTTTTCGGACTAAAACAGGGTTTGCAACCCATGTTTGATAA
Organism: Deinandra increscens subsp. villosa; assembly: GCA_039602395.1. Classification (NCBI taxonomy): domain Eukaryota; kingdom Viridiplantae; phylum Streptophyta; class Magnoliopsida; order Asterales; family Asteraceae; genus Deinandra; species Deinandra increscens. Next base: position 72,021,208 of record JBCNJP010000027.1, read on the forward strand.
AGTACTTCTCGAAGGATCCCAGCTTCCACGAGTTTATCCACTTCCTCTTTAACCACACTGTTTCGAACTTGATCATAAATTCTTCGCTTCTGCTGAATAGGCTTTACACCTAGACTAGTGGGGTACCCGCGCGTTGCGGCGGGCGACCGTTTATAGTGTGATATGTGTCTTCTGTTCGCGCGTTCGACGGTGATGACAATTTACATCGCGATATTCATTTTTGTTAACTCTTAAACATGGTAAATAGATTATTAAATAGATTCATGGTTTGTATGACAAAAAAATGAAATAAATAGCAATGAATGGAGTAATGCCGAAGTCGTGCTAATCGAATCCAAAAATGACACACATGAGATTTCCGGATCCTTGACGATACCTTTTCAATGGTCAGTGACAACAGTGAGACTGGTCGAGATTCACCAACATTAACTATTGGCAGGGAGGTGATAGAAGACCAAACTTGGGTTTTATGGAAGAAATCACCGATCAAAATTGATTTTCCCCTTCTATTAACTATCGCACCATGTTACACGTCTGCAGTGCACATATTAATCTAAGTTGCATATTTAAAAAAATAGACTTATATATGTAAACCCAAAAACGAATTGAACACAAACTTAAAACAGCAAAATAAAAGACATTTGTTAAGCAAGTCAATGAAGTTCCATGTTGATTTCTGTTACTTTGAAGAAATTGGATGCTGAGAACTGTGAAGTGTAAATAAATCACATAATCACTCGATACATACCCGACGATAACCAACATCACAATCACGATAATAGTAACCAACAAGAACACGCCAAAGAGAAGCATGACCTTCAGGAGTGTCCAACCATGGATGACCAGGAAAAGTTCGTTGTGGGACCTACATTAATTTATAACAAAAAACAATATCAGCTAAAGTGTATGGTATAAACCAATAATTAGTACTTGTGGCTTGATTACACTAAAACTAAAAGTAAAAAAAATTGAAGTACCCGGATTCTAAAGCCAGCAACCCCTCCAAACAAACTGCAACCTGCCAGCACCATAAACTCAAAGCATGAACCCTGCAAACCAAATGAAAATAAACTGGTTCTGCACTTCTGGTTGTATCCAATTGTTTTATTTATTTATTTATTTATTTATTATGAAACAAATGAAACTGTAATACCTTTGAATTCATTAGAAGCCCCTACAGGAGAAACCTAGTGAATCGAATCTTTACCGCTAGAGTCTGCAAAGGGACACAAAAAGAGTCGATGAGTCAACCGACCTGATCTAACCCGTTTCAGCATTGGACATATTAGTCTACAAAATGTGGAAGGGTACAGAAACCATGATAAGCAAAGTACATAACATCAGCACCACAACCAATTAGCATGAACCTCTGAGGCAACCTTTCAATCCCAAGTATACTATTAGATAATTCATGAAAAAAAAAACCAAAACAAGAAAAAATGTAACTTTAATAATTGAGGAATTAAAGTCATACCTCATGCTTGTTGACAAACAATTCAAAATGTTCAATCAAGCCTTGTTTGGACCAATGCCATTTTACCATTGGACTCATTATCTTTTTTGAGATTTGAGCATTACCTGCACATTTGATGCCTTCATCCAAGCAAACCATAACATAATGTCAGTTAACCGGTTCTTACAAAAAAAAAAACAAACAAAAACAAAGCATGAACAACTAATAAACAAATAACAAAACACAAAATCTAAGACTATAGCACAGCCCCAAACTTTGGTGAAGGAATTTAGATTATTTATTCCAACAATGAACTTTCAAACTGTTGCAGGTGAGTACATGATTCATAAAAGTATCCTTCTCTAATACCTACAACAATCACAGCTTAAATATCCCAAATCTGCAGATCTGCGCAGAATTATAGTGTAAATTCTTAAAATCCATGGCAAAAACACATCAAATGGGAGAAACTGGAAGGAGAAAGAAATAATAGGAAGACGAATTTAACAAACAAATTAAACCTCGTTAGGGCTCAGTAACACGAAATCAAAAACGAATTTGAATTTGAATTTCAGAATTTCTTTCTTTCTGGCTCCTAAACTCAAGATTGGTGGCAAAAGATAAGCAAAAAATACCATGAATATGAACATACCTTGAATATGAAAACATATAAAGTTGGATCTGAAAACAAAAAATCAAAGCAAAATGATTAAACCCTAACTAAAAACCAATGTTGCTTGAATATGAACATACCTTGAATATTAAACCCTACAACCTGCCATTTAAATACAAGATATTCATTTCTAATTGAATGAATTAGAATATATCTTCTGGTAATCAGCAACACATATTGCTTTCTGCTGTTCTAATATATGCTACATTCAAAGAAAAATGTATGCAAAGTCAATGATGATAGTTTTGTTACGTCTTTTAGGAAACACAATGTGAAGATGTATTATCTTTATTGTGTTGTACATATATTATTGCCGAAAACATGTTAATCATTTGAAAAGCAATACATCTAAGCCAATCACCCAAAGCACTATGTTATTCCCACGGTTAAAGGAACAACTTCACTCCGATGCTCCTTAATTATATGACCAGATTTTTGAAAATTCATTACCTATAAACATACAGAACACCGACCCAAAACCTTGCAGCCATATACGCAGATGTGTGCCTCAACACAAAAGTAAACAACTGCAAGAAAATAAAACATTAGAACCGAACCAAAATACAAACGGAGTAAATGACACAAATTTAATCAAATAGAAACTGAAAAAATACAACATGAAAAGAGAAGCAAAGAAACTGACCTTGTAGAGATGAAAGTAGCAAAGGGGCTGAATATCTTTAGGCTAAAACATGAATGCATACACACAATTAGGTTCTAAAATTACAAATTATAAACACAACAAATCAGATTTTTTTTTCAGTAGTGAAGCGTCCTCTTTTGTCTTACCAAACGATATCCATGGGTTCCATCTTTGACTCTGCAAATTCAACCAGAAAACATCATATCAAAATCAAATTTTAGCAAGAACATTTATATCAAACATCACATGAAGCATATAATCACCGTTTTTATGGTCTCACATCAAGATGACAAAGTTCGCTCTAGATACAAATCGATTAAGGCTCTGCTGAGAGTAAAGGCACCGGAAATCAAGATGTTCAGATGGTCTAAAAAACCCTAGAAACGCAAGCATTAGAAACCCTAGAAACGCAAGCATTAACGGAAAAGAAGAGAAAAGTGAAGATTACAGAAGAAATGCAAGCAACAACCTGAATAAAAAAATGGTACCTGAATCAAGAAAGAGTGAAGCAGATTCGAGGATGTAGATCTGAAGCAAGAAAGAAGGAGCAGATTCGAATTCAAATTTTTGAAAGAGAGAGAGAGCATGTGGAAGGATTCTTCACGAGTCAAAAGACTTACCATGATTTAGGTATCGACTATTGCGCAAGGACGAAGGGAAACCTTCTGATTTGAGACAATGAACATAGATACCTGATATTTCAAAAACCCTAGAATGATTCTTGATCTTGTTTCTTCGTTTCACTGTTGAGGCATCAATGAGAGAGATCTGATACGATGAAGAGCCGGAATCTGGCCCTAAATCCATCGACCAACCCTAAAATCTCTAACTCATCCTGATCCTAATTCAATGGAGAGAACAATGAAGGTGAAGTGTGTTGAGGGGAGAACTGAAAAGGATTTGAATTTTATGAGAGATTAGGTAAAGTCTGTAAAGTGGCATAAAGTTGTCAGGTATATTTTTAACTTTCAAATTTCAAAATTTTTAGTTCACCGCCATTTAATCCGGTTCAGTTTGGATTCTGGTTCAAGATGATGCTTCTTGGGGTTGTACATAATGGTTCATTTGTTGTACTTTCTTAATTGTACACCATGCATGAAAACTTGTACCTCTTAATTTTCACTTGTATCTTATGCATAAATGATTGTAAATCTTAAATTTCAACCACTTTGAAGAATATGTATAATAAGGTAGTAAAGATAAACGTTAAGTTTATGTTCAGCGAAATGTCTAGGGACTCCCGTCATATCCGACGGTTCCCATGCGAAGATATCCACATTGTTTATTAATAGTTGAAACAACTTCTTCCTTGTTTCTCCTTGTAGCTGTGATCCAATTTCGATTGTTTGATCCAGAAACTTCTCATTTATGATCCATTTGTTTTTCTCTAAAGTGCCATTTTTTATATCCTTCTAGCCTTCTTCTGGTATCCGTGGTTTTTCAACCAAGGCTACATGTGGATCTGCATCTGTTTTAACAGTTGCGATTCCTCTTGGAGTTAGGAATCGGACTAGTCCATGTGCTGTTGAGACTATAGCACCCAAAACTTTAAGCCCAGGGCGACCAATAATGACATTGTGAGGAGAAGGAGTTGCAACCACAATAAAAGTCATCATTTCCTCTCAAAAGAGTTTATCGTCACCAAAGATCACTGGGAGAGTTATCTCTCCCATCGGATGTACTACTTCTCCAGAAAAGCCAATGAGAGTGGAATTATGATGCTTCAGCTTTTGTTGCACATCTAATCCGATTTTTCGGAAGCAAGACTCATACATAATTTTTGATGCACTTCCGGTATCGAGATAGGTCCGTTTTACTAGAAACCCAGCAATACCGACAGTCACAATTACTGGATCTTCTCTTGATTCCTTTCCAATCAGTGGTGGAAATGTAATCTCTTGACTTTTCCATTTTTCTTCTTCAAATTTTGTTTTAACACTACGATGCCAAGTATTCAATCCTTTTCGTATCATTGCAATCACAGGTTGTTTAACAGCTGAAGGGCGTCCCTCCTTGATATTTTTAACCAAATGTGATAATTTTCCAGATTTGATGGCTTTTTTGATCTCGCTTCGTAAGTGTCTAAAATTGTCTGTGTCATGACCACGATCCTTGTGATAATCACAATATTTACCCATGTCACTTCCCAAAGGATTATAAGTCCTTTGAGGTTTTGAAAATTGGACATTCTCTGTTGCTAAGATTTCACTTGGAGTTTTTGTAAGTGATGAGAAATCATTGGATCTGGGCTCCCAGGCCTTTTTGTAACCTCCGTAATTACCCTCCGCCCTACGGTCATAGGGTTGAGATCTATATTTTTTCCAAGATTGATTTCTTGTTGGTGCAGCAGAGACACTTGCATTTGCATTTCGGAAACTACCACTTTTTTGAGATGGTTTTTGGGTATTAACACCCTGAATGTTTCCAGAAGCGCTTTTTCCCTTTACATAGGTCCTAACACGATCCATAAGCACTTCCATTGTCTGAGGTAGATCTTCGTGCAATTTTTCCACCAGGTGTGTATGTCGAACACCATGGCAAAAGCCAGATATACGTAATTGATCTTGTGCACCAGATATCCTTATGGTCTCATTGTTAAAGTGCATAACAAAGCTTTCAAGGCTTTCATCATTCCTTCTTCGGATGTTATGCACTTCCGTCACCTCCTTTGTGCACTTCCGTTGTTGACTAAATTGCCTAAGGAATTCCGTCCTTAAATCTTCAAAGCCACTTATCTGCGCATTTGGAAGTGCATCGAACCATACTCTTGCAGGTCCAGTAAAGGTCTTTACCAACATGTGGCACCATGTTTCTTCTGACCATCGTTCGAGCCTCCCAGCAGTGATAAAATCAAATATATGATCATCAGGATCTGTTAGTCCACCATACTTCTTTGTAGAAGTTGGCATTTTTAGCTTTGCTGGGAATTTAGCATTTGCGATCCAATCTTGAAACTTAGAATGCTCTTGCATTGAAGCAGGAAAATAAGAGACAAATACATCCTTGGTTCCTGATATCATAAAATCCATAGGTCAGAATAAGATCAATGCCTTTTTTGAGAAATAAGGTCTTAACATTGTAATTCAACAATAAAAAGTATAGCTTATTCGGAATTGATCACATCCGCCTCTTATATGAGGTCTTTCATGGTGACACTTCCGACATAAATGCAATTTGTTCAGAAGTGTTCGCATAGTATTTACTTCTCAAGATATCTCATTATATTATTTCCGATGCGCGAACGTCTTACTCGGAAATCTTCGTTTACTATTATAATCACTTCCGATGCACGTACGTCTTACTCGGAAGTCTTCAATTTAGTATCCATTTTTGAGAGATCATATCGGCACCACTTCCATTGCACGTGTGTCTTATTCGGAAGTGTATATTCGTGTCTTTTTCAAAACGATCCTATGCATAAGCACCATAGAGTAACTTTTTTCTTTGTTTTGTTTTTTGTTTACAGCAACTCAACATGTAAGTGTGTTTTTGAAGTATGAAAAAATTCAAATTTGAATAAATTTCTTCCCGCCTTAATTGTTGTTCTTAGAACGTTTCCAGATTTTATAGGCAATCTTCATAGGATCATCTTTGAATCTTCAAATCTTTATCCGGTATGCATTCAATGAATTTCCTGATTTCACATTCATCAAATCAATCCTCAGTCGTTTAGACATTCATCAGGATTTTGCATAATCATTAAGTCAATATCATATCATTGAGATCAAAATACATCAAATTATCAAATCAATAATTGCCCATAAATTATTGAATCAAACAATTTCAAATTAGTTTTACCGATCCAAAATACGTTTATCGGTCCAATGTTTTCAAAAATGAATTCCTTCACGTATCCAAAATTTAAAATCTATACCTGATGATTTTGTCCGTTTGACAGTCGTACGATCTTCATTTAGAAGATCATCTAGATCCTTTTGAGCATCAGTTTTTCCAGAATCCTCTTCAGGAGTAAATTTTAGAGTTGCGCGGACTTCCTGCAACCATTGTTCACGTTTTTCCTTATCCTGTAACTGTTTCAAAATCTGCAAATTTCTCATCAGAAAATCACGATCAAAGCTTCGTAAGGCAACTAAAGCATCATTCGGATCCACATTATCATCAGCATCATCATGATCTGAATACGGACTATCATCAGATTGATTCAGTAATGGAAATACCGAAGTTTTCTCACTAATTTTTATAGCTAATCCTTTTGAGCTGTGAATATTTTTCGGTGATCCTCCTAGATCAAAAATTGACTTCTTCTTCACTGACTCATCCGATTGCTTCTCCATTTTTTTGCTAATTCCCGAGAATACGGATGGCGCCAATTGATGAACCACAAAATCACACCGTATGTAGATATGAGATTATAATTCAACTAGGAACGAGCTAACTAATGAAGAATAATAGATGAATCGATTACTTTATTGATATTGCCATATTTGAGTACAATTGGAGAAAACACACAGTGAATGTGTAATTTTCTGGGACTGAAAAGTTACATTGTGAATGAACAAATGAACTATTTATAGAGTTGCTAGAGTCGCATCTTCGCAGATTGATTGGATGTACTTACGTCTTGTCCATCCGCAACTGCATCACTTCTAACTTGTTCCTTATACGATACTTACTCTTGAGGTCTTTATCATCGGAAATGTATCTGCTAGGCCATTTGCATATCCGATCTTGACCTATCCTCATCAATTTGCATTAACTCAAAGTTTCACTATTACAAGGTGATCAAGAACCGTGTGTCAAACTAAGAGCTAATTATGCTATATATAGTGTAGTGAGATCAATGACAGCCATTGATCTCAAATGATCTAATCTAAACCGTTTAATACAAAGTCAAATATAAACTACCAAAAGCATAAACTTCGACAATCGGAATAACTTGTGTGTGATCAACATCATACTACTTTTGGAGAGCGGCTTGGGTAGATTTAGAAGCAAACGAGAAGCTTTTGCAGAATTGGACTTGTTGAAAAGACATCTCAGGAAAAGTCTGGTTGAACTCATTATCTAGTGGATAATCGAGTTCACCCGGAATATTAGCTAGCTGACAAAAGTGCTTCTTCCGCTTGAACTCCCAGTTCCGCTTGAAGTTGAGAATTCCGCTTCAACTTCAGCCGGAACTTAACAAAACATGATTTCAGCGGGAAATCTCCTAAGCGAAATATTCCTTACAAAGTTAAATGACATTATATAGGTAACAAATTAACTTTGGCCAGAATTAAAACCTTATTAGATTCCCGTTATTAACTTAAATCTTAAATAAGACAAGTTAATTAGTTAGCTGATTTTTAATTGGTGTTGGGTTTTGTAAAAACATAAGTTTGTAAGGTTTTAAACAAAACAAATTTAATAGTAAACCCCCCCCCCCCCCCGTTGCGCGGAATCAGTATTCGATCAAAAAATGAGGTTTTCTATCAGAAATAAGGTTTTCGATCGGGAAGCTAAAGTTTTCGATCCAAAATGAAATTTTCGATCCAAAATAAGGTCTTCGATCAAAATGAGGTTTTCGATCCAGAATGAGGTTTTCGATCAAGAATGAGTTTTTCGATCCAGAATGAGGTTTACAATCGAAAAAGTAAGTTCACAATCGAAAAGCTAGGTTTACAATCGAAAATCTAGGTTTGCAATCGAAAATTTTGGTTTACAATAAAAAAATCTAGGTTTGCAACCGAAAAGTTAGGATTGCAATCGAAAAACTAAGCTTTGCAATCGAAAAACTAGGATTTCGATCGAAAAATAAGGATTTTAAATAAGTAGCCAAAATAAGGTTTCACCACGGTTTTTCAAAAAAAGAATACTTATTGAGGTTTTTTATTTGTATTAAAACTGATTTTAGTCTCAGAAAACCCAGTTTTTTCATTATATGATTAGAATTGTTTTAGGGTTTCTGGATTTTAGGTAGATTCGAAGAAACCGGTTTGATTTTCGAGATCATTAATAATAAAATAAACGATTACAGTATTATGATTCGTTTAATCAACATAATGCTCTGATGCCACATATTTAACGAATCCTGAATCGTATGCTGAATAAACATATAATAATTAAAAATTACATGTTTGGGGGATCGTTGATGTCAGTGCTATGTAGATAATCCATCTGGTACGCTGATTGGGCTCCAGTTTAGGATGTACGATTAGGATGGAGATTAGGTGGGGAGACCCACGAATTTTAGAGAGGCAGTGAGGATGGACGAAAATATTATGTAGGTGTTCATTAACCTCAACTCTCTGATATAAGCTCTATATTTATACACCCAAGGGGAAACCCTTATTCTATTAGTAAGAGTAATTACGTCCATCGAATAAATGCCTAATAGGGTAATAAGATCAATGATTAAATAAGATAAATGATTAAGGCCATAAATATATTTATATATATATATACGTAAATATATATACTAAGAAAATATATTCCAACAACTTCAATTTATTTACTTGGTAAATAATGTTGTTGTCTTTTGCCTTTATAACACAAATCCGCACCATCCTAAATCGCAGCAATCGGAGAAAAAACAACTACTGCAGAAACACATGCCACATCTAC